>DWON01005591.1:0-14759 GCA_018251015.1 Phocides pigmalion okeechobee
GCTTTACGGTGGATTGTAAGGATAGCGGTGGTACCTCCGCGGTCGAACTATAGTTCTCCCACCTAGTCCTTTACAAACTGTAAATCTCAAGCTCGCGTTCGCACTTTTTGCGTCTCTGAGAATCTTAACTCACTTTTGACCCAAAAGACTCCTATTTTCCGGGAGAACTATGAAGCGTAACAAATTCGTTTTCATGTTACGCGTGAACGAATGCGACCTCATTTTGTTTTATTATGATATAGTAGACGATAGATAGATAACTAGCGTTTCTCTCAATGACGTCATATTTCATGAGAAGAAACACATTTTTTCTCTCAGTTCAACGATGTCGTCGTCGAGTTGTGGCATACGTAATTTTTCACGTCCAATATATTGCAAACTTTGAAAAGGTAATTCAATCAGACGAGTGCTGCAATGTACTTCAAAATTATGATCGAGATTTTTTTGAATGTATTTGAATTGAAATGAACTCGTATTATTTGTTTGGTACTGAAATCATTTTACTATTTGGCATTATTTATAGAACACTGCATCATCCAATTTGATCCCCTACGCGAGAATACGGATGCCGCAATTTTTCGAAAATATTATAATAGCAGGCAACGCGATTAGAACTAGATTTCTTTTATAACTCCCCTCTCCCTGAAATAAGAATATGCCCATGTCTTTCTTTAAATTTTTGATAGATACATTTTACTATGTACAGAGTACTCACGATTAACGACCTTTGATTGCTGATATTTGGAACAAGTTGCATGCCTCGTGATCACGGCTACACTGCGGTAGCAGGGGAAACTATTGACAGATGCTAATGGTAGATTAATCCAACTATCTGTAATATCTCTATCTATTTATAAATCAAGAAATACGAAGTAAGGTATACTATTTTTTTCTTTTCGGGGTTTCATATCAGTTCTTTCACTTTTGGCGTTGTGTAAAGTATATGTGCTAAAGACAAATTGTTTCGCAATCACAGCCATACATTAATCTTTATTTACATGTGTAATAGATGCGTATCTTGCACATTTCCCCAACTCCGTCGTCCGCAGCGCTTGTTGTCTGCAACTAGGTCAAGGCGTCAATTTCCGACACTACTGCGGTTTCCTTTAGAGAAATACAACCATCCTGCGCAGTTTCCTGAAGCTTTTATGTAAGTTCTGTATGCATGAGATATATACGATGTTTTGATCCATTTTTTTTCTCCTATTTAATGTGGGACATCGAAAGAAATAAAGGAAACAATAATTTCGTCATACATTATTATACCGAAAACCAAGTGTTGCCAAAAAGACAACCTGAGTTCGACCAATTTGTGTGTGACTGTGTTCATTTTGGACGAATAGCAAACAAGCCTCCACCTGATGTTAAATCGTTTATGCAGTCCATCTAATCCCAAACAGTATGAAAATCCTGTTGTCCAAGCAAAGATATATTGAGCACTGAGATTGTCGTCATAATTTCCTGCCCAGCGATAAGAAAACAGTTAATCACAATGATCGGTCATCTTCGGTCAATCTTAAGTAAAGTCTATAAATTCATATAGTAATAGAATATTGACAAACTTGAAAACGTGTTCCGTTCCGAATACAAAGATACATACACAATACCTTCTATCAAGTGAGTGGGTGAAGACAAAAACATTAGAGTACGCCAACCTTCCTGGATTTGAAGCTCAAACAAAAGACAGGCAGACAGACAGACAGATGTACGTCGCACAACCGTCTCGTTTACGATATATGTTTACCATCGACACATCGCACATCGTTGAGTGGTCTTCCTGATTGACTGCATTTGCTACAAGTGCATTAATTTATACAAACAAATAACTTAAGTGTCTATCTACAAATTGAAAGCGACTGCAAGATTTGCTATATTCTATACGTTTACTATTACAAAATCCATTAGATATTGAAAACTTATTTTTATGTTTATTAAGTTTGAACTGGTGTATGTGGTGGAGTTTTTATGTACGGATGTTTTATGCACCTCATGTTAGGTTAGGTTAGGTTAGGACTCAAACAGGACTGAAGTTCTATCTGAGCTGGTACTTTTGCGTTGTTACTCCTGAGGACTGAAATCGTCACCTTGCTTTTAAGTATAGCCGGCAACCGCGCCTTTCTAACCGAAATACAATAGTTATTTTTCGGCGGATTACCGTCGTCCTACCGGGGGGTAGACAGGTTATAGAACAGGCTTATTGAAATTATTGACCTGTGTCAAACAGTAGGTCTTAGTGTGATCAAAATGCATTCAACGGAGTAATCCAGGCTAGTTGTACGTATAAATTATAAAGCATACCTGGATAGAAACAGAAATACTTAAAGATAGCTTAGATACACTTAATGTTAAACGTAACATTAAGAAAAAAATAATGCAGCTCAAAAAATGTTAAATGTAATCCAATTTTTCTATGGAAGTCTGTACTCATCTATTAAAGAAAGTCCTTCACAGACGCTTTGTGACAAATTAGGACTAAATTGGAAGGTCTTACGTAAATAATTTATTTATGTCCAGTGTTCATGTTTTTTAATGATATTATGTACCCTCTTATATAATAGACACATAAAAGATTGTTTCTTTTATGTTACTGACATTTGAGTATATTCATAAACTAAGTGCTTACGATCTATAAATTGATCAACTGAATGTGGTTGTATCCGCTGCCAATATAATGGTATGAGATATGGGTTTATAGTTTTCCAGAAGCCGACTTCGCTGCCACCTCTGAAACGTGGCTGTTCCCTGAACACATAAAGTTCTCGTCCACGTATAGAAATTGGAATTCGATACATTGTGGTATTTTATAGAAGGAACATTTGATTAGCCTTCAATACGTTTTGGTATTTTTATAGAAGGAATGTTTGATTAGTCTTCAATACGTTTTGGTATTTTCATAGAAGGAACATTTGATTAGTCTTCAATACTTTTTGGTATTTTTATAGAAGGAACAGTTGACTAGTCTTTTATTTACATTCCGAATCCAAGAGTATTATAGACAAAGTGAGTATTCAGAAATTTGACATGAACAAATCTCACCTTAAGAGTGTAAACAATAAAATTGTGAGCATCGCGTTGTACTCTGAGCAGTACTCGACCTGTGTATTTGATGCGACAACCAGATATACATGAGGGCAGATAATAAAGATACTGCAAATGTTACGTAAACTTTTACTTTTTGTTATACAAAGTTAAGATAAGTATTGCAACATATATCCAATTGTTCGGAACATTTTATTCAGACCAAGACTAAACATACCGATAATAAATTAACAACGCATAAGCAATGGTTTCGTCCATTAACATTATTCAGTGATAATTAAATTTACAATAAATCATCACATATCCGCGCAAACAAAGTGTGAATTGGAGTTGAACGTGTTTTTATGAGAACTTCAAAAGCGGAATGTCGCACGAATTGCATTCAATTTCCCGGGCATTAAATCACAGAATACTGTGGCTTATTCTCGGAAAGTTAGGGCCGTAACTGCGAGCCGCTGCATCAAATCACTGGAAACGTTCGGGACGTTGAAAAATTTAACGCTTTTATCTCAATTCGACCAGGAAACATGTTATTTACGATCGTGTCTCTTGGCATTGTGACCGAGAGGACAAAGCTAAGTCAGTAAGCACGATACGGGACGTCCTAATTTTATATTCACCTCTTTTTTTTTACTCAAATGCAAACCAGCTCTAAAGTTTAATGATACGAATGATACAATAGTCATTCGTATCAGTATGGTCTGAGCGACACATTTTATCGTCATAAGAAATGTCGAAAATATAATGGCATCAATTTCAACAGCATTACATTTGTAGGATTCGAGAAATCTATCGATCACGATACGTTTATTAGACCTTTTTCTATTGAACTATCGGATCTTTATACATACAACTTTTGAAATCTGTCAACGTCAAAAGATAGACATTGTACAAGTGTGAATAGCAAGAACCGACAAACCACCTACGACAAAACTGTCGGTCCCATCCAATTTGAATTAAGTTAGCATTTGATAATTTGAAAGAAAATACATTCCTAATTTTTAAAGCCTTAAGATGGTTTCGAAAATTCATTTGTCGGAATATATACCATTTAGATAGTGACGTAAAATAATTTACGCTTCTTATTGCAAAAGAATAATAGAAATGTAGAAGAATAGATTGATTATTTCTTAGGATGACAATTTATGTTCAGAGGCAATTTCCACAAACAGAATGCTTATGTCCCAGCTCGCAACGATCGAGAAAAGTAATAAATAAGTGTTGGTTATTTACTTCTTTGTTTTGTTCTCGGATTCCAAATGTGTTTTGAGGGCATCCGTGCCCACCATCCCGTCGCGGATTCATGTTTCCGTAAACTCGGCATTCGCACGAAAAACGCGACGTCCTTGATTCACCGTGCTGGTTTACTAATGTCCCGAAGTTGGTGTCGATGTGCCGACTATATTCTAATTCTACGTACGACAATTTAATTCTCTAAGAAATCGTAGCGGTGAAATATTCGGATTACGCGAATGAGACGTTAAGAAATTTAAGACCCGATTAGCGGTTGAAGACACCGAGCTATTATTGTGACGATATTTTAAAATATCTCCGTTAATTTTGGCCGGGGCGGATAGTGGGGCGTATAAATAGAATGCGCGTTGCAAAATACATGGCCGAGTTATGTCAGAGCATCGTCGGTGTGCGTGTGAGGGAGCGCTGGTGGCACTTCGCTGGCGCGGGAATCGAGCCGTCGCGTTATCGTGCGATCCGTCGAAATGTAGACAACCAGATGACAGCCATGCGACCGTATGTTTTCGCAAAGCGATTCGGTAAATCCAGAACTTTCCGTCATTTATTCGTGTTTATAATTGGGGTATAAATGGTTAGGTCTTTTAGACTTTTCCGAAGGCGGGATAACTATAGTTTGACCGGGGAGGTACTGCCGCTGCCCACATAATCCGCGCAAAGCATTACTTATATTTCGGTTGAAGAGGTACGGTTGCCGGTTAAACTTTGAAGTGAGGCGACCATCTTAGTCCTTAGGAATAGCAACGCATCTACGTCGAGCTCAGATAGGATTTCGGTCGTTTGTGGTTGTACGTCTATGGGCTGTGACCACTTAACACTAGGTGGCTTGCATGATCGTTTGGTACTCATCTCACATAAAAAAGATATAGTCGTTTAAACAGATGCAAAGTGATTGGTATAAAATCTTATAAACAAAGTGAGCAATTCGTCAATATAAGATACGACTCAATCATACTTTACGCTGCGTGGGCGAAGTTGAGGCAAGCAGACAGTATTGCAATAGACAAATGCGTTCCGATTTGCATAATTGAAAAATTGCAAAGATCCTGTGCGCTTTGAATTATGGTTGATGTTCATCATTTGTCTAAAGATGAGGTCTGACAATTGGCTTTGTAAAATGCTTTTTATAAAAGAAAGTACTCGAAGATCGTCATGTCATGTGAGAGTGAAACAGTTGAATTACTTATAATATTACACAATTTATGATAAACTCATGTATACAAAATAGTTTGAGTATTTTTTGTTCTTAATAAATAAAATACAATCAATTGGATATACAAAATCCGATAAATGTATGCAGTCACACCATTATAACTAATACATACAAAGTAGCTAACTTCGTCAAACTGGTAGTTAAGATATATATTTAGATATGTATTATTATTGTAGGTAATACTAAGGATCTTTACCATCGTGTTTTAAAACCATTTCGTACCTGAACCGTTTCGTTTTAACATAATATAGTAATTTAGAAGATATAGTATAATAATTTAAAAGAACAAACTTTTATTTAAGTTTAAAAAAAGAATGTTATTGTTCTAATTTGCTAAAAAAAAGAAACGAGAAAAAGTTTAAGAAAAGTCCAATAAGAGATGTTTGTAAAAGCAAATCTTTTAAAAAGATATAATAAATATAGTAAAGTATGTTTTTGTCACATGTTCGAGCCTGATGCTAGTAGCATAGGAAAGTTATTTATTTATACCACGACCGCTTCATAAGTAGCTCCTTCCGCGGAAAAAACTTTGTAGAAACAGTGTTTCGCTAAGAATTCCTTTTGTCACGTTTTGTCTAAAAGTATTCCTCATCTATTTTGGTCTGGGGCACGTGGTTTTCAATTTTGCCGTATACCTACATATATTGTTTAAGGCGTGACACGTGACGCCTTCTTGTTGAACTCTACGTAACTTTTACGATATAATTCCGTATAGCTATAGAATATAGAAATATTACCCCAGATATATAATATGGGGTAATATTTCTATTGTTCAGGTAATATCCCTGTTACCTATATAACATAGAAATATTATTAAACTATAACAAACCAATTTGATTTATATTACTTTCTCTACACACAGCCCCTCAAACACCCAGACCCAGAAAATAAACCTATTAACACTATCTAACCGGTAATCGAACTAAAATGTCTGTTTACAACAATTTTGTTCGTGTCGTACAATGTTTATGCTGCGGAAATTATATTTAAGACTCTTGCAAGGCAGATTTAGATAAAGACGTTTCGACCCAATCCATAGGATTATATCACCAATGTGTACTGATCATGTAAGAATCTTATTCTGTCCAGAGTTAGTTATAATAGTAGTAGTAATAGTAATAGAACACGCATTATGTATAGCAAAAATATTTCTAATAAGTCAATTTTAAAAAACATTGTGGATGACGAAAAACAATTGACCGATGAAATCGGCGAAGCGAGCGGCACGAGCGATAACCTATTTGGAAATTATTACGCTATTATTCCGAACGCAGCCTTATTATCTCCCGATAATGTAGTACAAAACGTTCCATTTGTACGAGCTCGGATAACACGAGTATACAAAACCGGGATATTAATATAAACAAAGGAGAAAACGGGTCGATGGATGGGGTTTAACGAGCGTTTTAACGGCTTACTTATTTTCGCTGCCATTCGCGGGCGCCGATTACGAAAAGTTTACGGGTCCGTAAACCGAGTTACGTGTGATGACGTGTGTTGCGTTTCCGACTAGTTTACGCTGACAGCTTATTGTTCCTCGATGGTGATGGCTACAATTCGCTAAGTATTGACAAATGTGGCTATTTACTAGAATTTTACAAAGTGAGTAACGTTTTTTGTATGTAATTTCAGAAAAATCTGGACATGTTATTTATATAAAAATTGAATTACACCGATAAAACAATGCTCATTTCTATATATACATGCACTAATTCACACTAAAACCATGACAACTTTTTTCCATTCCGTATAGTAACGTAAAAAATAATACTTAATATACGAAAGTGCTTCATAAGATAATGTTAAGCCGTCCTGCGCAACAAACTGATGCAAAAATAAATAAATAATGAGACTAAACAAAAATCCTAGTTGAATAACTGGTAAAAATTATATGAAATGCGACATAATTTATGTAAATTTAATATGAGTTTCTTTCTTTGCTTCAAGCTTATCGCCTGGATATTTCAAATGAAAGTGATGCAAAAAACATCATATCTTGTTTTCGACGCTGTTTCCAAGAAAGCATTCCATTCGTACTAGTAATCGATGTTTAGATGGTATATCACTTGCACACCACTTTACAAAGTATTCGACGTTGGTGGCGGAAGCATATCGACTCCAAATAAACTCGACGTTCGTGTGAATTACTCAGAATAGCTGTGTACTCAAAATTGAGTATTAGAAAATAGTCGAGTCAACCTCGGTACAACAATGGTTGCGATGACTGACAAGGCAACAACACTGCCAAGAATGCGTACATGTTCAATGAGCTTGACTAACCTTTCAATGTATTTTTTGTGTGAGAAGAGTAGCAAAGGAGCATGCAAGCCTGATGGTAAGTAGTCGCAGTCCATAGACACCCTCATACAGCCACAAACACGACTAAAATCCTATGTGAGCTCGAACGTAGATAGGGTCCTAATCCTGAGGACTAAGATGGTTGCCTCGCTTCAAAGTGTAGCCGGTAAGAACACCTCTCCTACCGAAACACAAGTAATGCTTTATGGCGGATTATAAGGGCAGCGGTGGTACCTCAAAGGTCGAAGTAGGGACGGTCGGGTAGTTATCCCACCTTTGTAAATTCCAATCAATGCGTACTGAAGGAGTTATTTGTTATAACTACAACACGTCTGTCGTATGATTTCAAAGTAGTTATAGAGCCTGCCACATGGCTTCAAAACTGCAATATTACTGCATTGACAACCGGAATCAATTGTAAAACTAATCTCCCGAATTATGGAAGCGCTCATAAAATTTCGCAACTTTAGGTCACCCATTCAATTCCTGACCGCATTCGACGTTGCTTAACTTGCCCGATAGTCTATGAACAGGGCTTTCACCACCAAAAAAATTATGTAAGTGGAACCTTTACGATAAGCATTGCTGTGGCAGTATTTTAGTAGCTTTGCGGTAAGCTCAGTTTTAATCATCGAGCGCTTACAAAGTTCATTGTAATGAGTGGAAAAGTCAACCGAATTTTATATTTGTATACATGTTCTGGTTACTGAAAACTGTGTTAGCGTAGGTCGGTTCTATTGACAAATTGAGATCTATTTAAATACTATTGTTACTTATTTTATTATTTTAAAGGTGGTAGGGCCATTAGAGCTCGCCTGGGGCGGTACCACCGCCACCCTCGTAACCCGCCGTTAAGCAACATGTTCTTTATGTATTGTGTTTCGGCTGGGGAGGTGTGGTTGCCGGATACACATTGTTCGAGGCGACCATCTTATTCCTCAAGAGTAGGAACGCATCCGCATCCATCCTTAAAAAGAACTTCTGTTCTATTTGAGATTGGACATGGTTGTCCATAGGCTGCAGTGACCACTTAACATCAGGTGGCCTGCATGCCCGTTTCTTACTCGTTCACAATAAAAATATATATATTCGTAGCCTTTACACAACATTATCTTGAGCTATTTATGAGGGTTTGCGCAGGTATTGTATGTTTCCCCTCTCCTATAATTTACTTTCTCTCTTTTTAAACTCTATTTTATCTTTTTTAACCTTTTCTCACCTCTGCGGTGACCACTCGTAGTACACGCCAAGACCCAACCCCTCCCCTTCTATTTTCTGAAGAATATTCCAACTTTAGGATGGTATATTGCATAGGGCTATCTCAGAAATAATACGAATCTTGTAATATTGAGTAAATTATTTATTACCTCATTTCAAATTCCAAACGCTTACCAAAACCATACAATTGTCTATAAGTTTCAATGAGACGCAATGAAAAAATATAAATAGTTCTTCCAATGGGATCAAACGGTAAAAATAGACTTGCAAATTAAAAAAAAGAACATTTTCCAAAAGGTTAACAAAGGAGAGAGTGATGCGGTAAGAAATATAAAAAAGCCAACGATTACTTCAAACATAAAAACATATGGTCTGAAATATCTCCAGCTCCACTTCGTTAAATTCAGCTATTATTTGTAAATGATATTTTCAAACACGGAAAAAACATGAGCTTTGGAGTTTCTTTCGCTGGCGCGATCAAAATATCTAAAATCATTAAAAACTAATCATAGTTCTTGTTAATTTAGTATAAAGTAATAAACAAAGAAATAACGCCACACTCATAGCCCCACACTAAGATACCCTGCCATAGTCCTATGGGTACTATGGTCATATAAGGACGAGTACATAGACACCCAGATATAAACAGTTTCCTATTTTCATTATTTAGACATTTGCCTGACCAGGAAACAAACTGGGACTGCTGCGCCACGCCAGTTGTTACATCAATTATTCTAGGGGAGTAAAGACATTTTTTGTCATGTAGACCACCTGCCTAGACATGCACATGTTACTGCTATTGTAATTGACTACTTTAAATCTTACTCTAGTCTACTTTATGTCTTAAGATCGTCTAAAATTAACATGGTTTATATAAAATATGTTTTTGTTATATGTTGTTTTTTTTAAGTTTGATAATAACACGTGCCGCAAATTTTCTGCATCCACCCAGGGCTGACTGGCAGAGAATGCCCTCAGGCATTAAATTTGCCCTTTTGTAAAAATTCTGTTCAAAGAGGTTATACAATAATAAATAAATAATAAATAAATAAATACATAAAAATAAATATTATTAAGTAGTGACACAAAGTACTAGTAGCAATAGAATCACAAATAGTGCAAAATTCGTTGCGTAAAAATACAGTTAGTGTGTTATATCGTGATGTGGAACTCAAAAAAGAAAAACGAACTAGATATAAGGTAGATAGACTGATCTATCTTGAGTATCTGTCAACAGTTTCCGGTCCGCCGACGCAGTTTCGCCGTGACCGCGAGCCATGCAACTGGTTCCAAATTAGCAATCAAAAAACGTTAATCGTGAGTGTACTGGTTGTACATCGTAAAATATTTTTGATAAGTCGCCGCTACGGAGCTGTTCACACTTAACATATAACGCCGTAGTATGTAGCAATATATTTGCATCCGGCAGTATTTATCTATATAGCAGAGACAATTAGCGCTACACACTTAAAGACTTAGCGACTTAAAAATGTTGATAAATTGACTGATAAAAATAATCAACAAAGGCCAAAGCCGGGGCCAAAGGCTAGTGTTATGTAAATACCGTTGCAAAGTTGCAGACGTTGATAGCATAGGTATTTCGTGGCATTATGCGGAATCTGTTGCTAGGCGAGTGCGGTGGTGTCGGGGACAGGCGCGAACGGCGGCGTTAGCGGACGCGTTTATATCGATACAATTTATTTTATAAATCAACTAAGCATGTATTCTATGAAGTGGCAGTTTAAGTAAGATTCTTATGTCTTATAATAAACACCGGTCGCTTTCAGTTGTGCGTTTATGTTCGTTGCGTTTCAACTTTCTGTTCTCCTTTACGAGTTGGGCCGAAAGACGCGTACAGCTTTTGGTCTTCACCTGTAAACATGTCGCATCCTCGCGCTTAATTTAATTGATTATCATCCATTATTTCGTTTACCAAAACGCACGAAATGACGCACGCCAATCCATGACAGATCAGCGTGTGCTAGGAGCATGTGGTGCTGTCGAACTATTTTTAGCATATGCGCTATTGCACGCCATTTAATGAACAAGAAAGCGCATTGGTGTAAACATTGTAATACGGGAGGTTCTAGGTTGTATATCTGAGAGTTTTCCATAAATTTCTGAAACGCGTGGGAATTATTACAATCTCTACCTCTTTACTGACTTGATCTTTACATGCCCAGCGTGATAGACTATAACTATGAGACCTTAGAATCACCTGCCTCATGTGAATTTTTAGGCATTAAACACTTAGGAGAAAAAAAAAACAATTTCCAAGCCACGACAGAGCAAAAAATAAATTATTCTCGCTTGCAAGTGTAGCCGGCAACGGGATCTTTCTAATGGACGGATCTGGGAAAGATTATGAAGACGGCGGTGGTACCTTCACGCTCGAACTGTTATTTTACCATCGTTTAAATTTCATAAATTTGTTCTAAGTTATAGATCAAGTGATTATTTTATTTTCATTTCGAAAACGATCTCATTTCTTAACGGAACATTTGAACCAGCCTTTTTCACCAGTAGCGTCGATCACACACGAGATTAATTTTTTGATCATTGATTTTATATAAACCAAATATGTTTGGTACAAATATATTTTGTGTGTTATAATATCCAAGTGTCAGCCTCGCTCGCACTGAGACCACGCGACATGTTTAAAATTTGCAGATAAGAGAAATCTGCCAAGGCCACCGACTTATCGCTACAATTTCATACTATGACCACACACATTAAAGCTCCGGTTGCACTACATACATCAAATTATATATAAAAAACGACGTCCTAATGTCCACGTAATAAGGTTCACTTTTGCCTGACTCGTTCAACGTTTAATACGATAGACATTCCTGAATGTAGGCGTTATCTGACTTTAAAGTAAAGTCAAACAGGTTTATATATTTTATTCAATTGACTTTGCGATAGTGCGGTATCGTCATTGACAAAAATATTGCATGTGTTCGAAGTGGCGCCGGCTTTATCGAAACTTCACGTGTTTGTACTTAGGTGTAAACGCTCTTTAATACCTGTTTAAGGTATTTGTCCCTGTAGCTCGGGACAAAATAGCGCTATGGTACCTCCCGCCTGTCATAAGAGGCAACTAAAAGAAGTCTTCCCGTATCGGTAATGATAAGAGTTGATCCCACGTAGTGATCCCGGAATGTCGTCGGTGTAGGACAGACTGGGCACAGAGACTAGCCTGACGAACCGAGGAGGCTCAACCACGATGTGCCCGGTTAGGACGACGTGCTAGAGAACACTAGTTGCATTCATTTCGAAATCCTGGATTTACTACAAGCACAAACATCATGCATAGATGCGTTGCTATTCCTGAGTACTGTTATGGTTGCCTCGCTTCAAAGTGTAGTCGGCAACCGCACCTCTCCAACCCAAACACAAGTAATGCTTTACGGCGGATTATAAGGGCGGCGGTGGTACCTCCCCGGTCGAAATATAATTCTCCCAACTTTTAATCATCTTACTTTTAGTAAATGAAGCCGTGCGAATCAAGGCCGGGTTGGTAGTAGTATATACAACTATAAATGGCCAAAGTCAACAAACGACTTCCATGAACACTCCAGGAGTGGGTGTCTGATCGCTGTGACGCCATCGCGATATGAATGAACCGGCGCCCACACATAATGCGGTTGGCGTATTACATCGGCAGACATTTGATCGACGAGCGTTATATATCTCGTTTCATTATTATAAGGACATTACGGTCAATATAACCGGTTGGTGAAAAGTCTTTTTTTATCGTCAGGAAAACCCGTAACGGGTACCTTCTGCTAGGGAGATGACGGAAGGTAATGTCGGACTCCAAGTAACTAAAAACTTCAAGTGTGATCCACCTCAACACTGCGCGGCGGAGACACGGAAACATTCGCGTACACATCTGTGACTCCGCTAGCGGCGGATCCTCAAAGGTTGCAAATGTGCAGGCGACGGTGTCTGTCTTTCATAAGGTGACTTGTCTGCCTTTTCGTAAGACTAATGGACATTATTATTATTATTTATTTATGGGGAAGACGAACTGTTTACCATCACTTATATTAATTGACAACGAACTTAAAAACAAAGAAAAGGAACAAGAACAAAAATACTACAGTTAAACATATTTTATACGTCTCGTCTGCCTTTTCTCTAGGTTAATCACCGCTATGTCAGTACAACTGCACTTTAGAGCTGATGTGATCTGGTTTGAGGGCTGTGTATGTGGTATATGTGGTACAAAAGATATTCCAACTTGTGAGGTAGCGATACATTTGTGGCCGAATCTCTGATAAGACTCTAAGGATTAAACAATATATTTTTGATGACAAAACAGACGTTCAGTATAATATAAAAAAGACCCCTAAGATCCCGTGTTAGTCAGAAACTCTCAGGGGTTCCACTGATTACCACTTTCCTTGATGTCCTGTATCTGATCAATCGCCAGCCGCCTGTAAATATGTGTATGACAACGCTACTATCACAGATCTAAAAATTTCCTGCTAGTGCGCACCTTGTTACGTCAACTGACAGGCACGAACTGTCGGCTGGCGGTTGACAAGTGGGGCCCTTTAGTTCAATTTAAACCCTTACCGTTAAAGCAAGAGATGATTATTTTAAATCCGAATGTACATTTGAAAATATCAGGTTGGATGTGCTTTAAATTGGGTTAATTAACGCATTGTCTTAGGTTGAGTCGAAGACTGATATTCAGTTTGGCATCAGTGGGTTTGGCAGTTGGGTATGGCATCAGTGCAGTAAATTTGACCTGAAAAGGACGTTTTTCTCTTTTATTTCAACGCCATCGAATCGCACAGTGAGATGACATGTCTTCTATAACGAAGGTTTTCAGTCAGTAAAGTTGGAATGCAGGTAACCATATAACGAGTACATACGCACGAATTAAACGAATATCATCGAGGAATTTATACATACATTTTACTATGTACTGAGTACTCACGATTAACGAATTATGTAAATAGTTAATAGTATTAGGCGTTAGTTTGCGGAAATACATGCTATTAAGTTGTTCTTAAAAACTACTTTGCAACAATCCGCCACCACAATGTGTAAATACTGCACAGTTTGGTGCACAGATTGTATGGTGTGCCGCGATATGGTACCAAATAAGAACAAAAGAAACTAGACCTAGGGTGGATATATTTATCTACCATTAGCATCTATTAACAGTTTCCCCCACCACCGCAGTTTAGCCTTGGGTACCCGGTACATAATAAAACTCTTTCCATAACCTGTATTGCGTTTGTAATCCGGATTATGGTAAGGGTCTATTCAGCCAAAAATCAAACCCAGAACCGTCTCAACCCATTTATTATTCGTTGTATGAAGTGTTCGACATAATAAACTATAGAATTAGCGAGAAGTATACTATTTAGTACTAGGTACATAAAAAAATGTACATACGCATTAAAAAGGACCACGTCGCTGACAATTCTCAATAAACATACCCCACGGGGGACCCCACGCCCTTCTTCGTAATTCGTAAGTGTTAGGGGCCTCTGTAGCAAATCCGATAAAGTGCCTCCGTCTCACGTTGACAGTAAATACCTTTATTTTATAAGTATTAATATATGTATGTACTTCTTTTGGCGCGGTATGAAAAATGATGAGTGAATTTATACGAATCTACCCCACTAAGTAAGCACATCCGGGAAAAATGATGAGTGAATTTATACGAATCTACCCCACTAAGTAAGCACATCCGGGAAAAATGATGAGTGAATTTATA
>DWON01005592.1:0-14754 GCA_018251015.1 Phocides pigmalion okeechobee
TTCATGTATTGTGTTTCGGTTGGAGAGGTGTGGTTGCCGGATACACATTATTGGAGGCGACCATCTTAGTCCTCAAGTGTAAGAACGCATCCACGCCCATCCTTAGATAGAATTTCTGTTCTATTTGAGATTGGACGTGGTTGTTCATTGGCTGCAGTGACCATTTAACATCAGGTGGCCTGCATGCTCGTTTCTTACTCTTTCACAATAAAAAAAATCCGCGATCATATTGGTTTAAAATTATTTACAGTATAGTATGTAAAATGCAAATTAAAGTTATTTAGTTTTTTCTCATTTGAAAAGCAAGGGTTTTACGCCTTACGACTACGATTTTTATGTATTGAAGCAGTCAACTAAAAGTTTATAAGGTGGGAGTTCGACTGGAAGGTATCACCGCTGCCCTCCAAATTCGCGTAAAGCATTATTTTTGTATTGGTTAGGGAGGGTCGGTTGCCGGCTAAACTTTTAAAGCGACGCGACCATTTTAGTCCTCACGGGTAGCAACGTATCTACGTTCGAGTTCAGATAGAATTTCAGTCGGTTTTGTGGTTTTATACGTGGATATCTATGGGCTGCGACTAATTAACATCAAGTGGTTTGTATGCTCGTTTGCTACTATTCTCACATAAAAAAACAACAAGAAACAACAGAACAAAAAATCTTTATATACCTAACTCAGAATATTATTGAAATTTACTGTCATATAAATTTGAAATGCAAACGACATGTCAAGTGAACTAAGCGGTCAGTAGTAGTATGATTAATCGTGATTACGCGTGATGTATCAATTATGGTGATCAGTTGACAGTTTCATTCCAATAATAATTAGTAGGAAACACAGGTATAAAGTATATAACCATTTGATTCTCTAATGTTAATGCTAGTGGAGTTAAACGTTGACTGGTAAGCAGATATCTTACCAATTAATGTGAATAGTTTCCTGTAATTAGTAACATAACAAGAGCCATAGGGCGTAGATAGAAACTGCAGGTTCTATCTACGCCCGTTAGTATAAGAACAAACATAGCTACTGAAAATAAGGGTTGAAAACATTTGCTGTACAAATATCCGGAGTGTCATGATTCTTTATCAGCGTAAATTATAAAGCCTACTACTTGACATTTGTGTCACGAGCTTCAAAGTGAAACTTCATATATTCTGATTAATGATTTTTAAAATTAATGACAAAATTTAAAAGCTCTGACAAATATTGACAAGTCTCTTTGTGGCAGCAAAGAGTTCACGTCGAGCGGATGTTAAGTGGTACCGCATATCTGTGCATATGAATTTTTTTTACGATGAAAATTCATTGTTGAGACGGAATGAACGCTTATTAAGTTAAAAAACACTGTGAAATATTTAAAAGTTTGTAGCGCGGTAGGTATTCGTTTATTGTGTTATTTTGTTTTAAATAAACAATCTAACAAGCGCAATTTTACTATTCACAAGAATTGCTCACGTAAGAAATGCATGAAATGGTGAATTCTGACCTCTACTAATGTACGGTTCAAGGTACAATATATAGGGTTCCTACTTAGACGAATTGTGCCAATTTTACTACATACAGATTATACCGCCTTGCATTAGGCATTGTGTATAGTTAGGACCACGCAATTAAATCTAGTCCCAAACTAGGATCCCATGTGTCCGAATTAGCCTACATTGTTTGAGTGGACCGCTACGGACGCCATTGAACCACGCGCGTTGTGATCGGTTAAAGGTTTAGAATCTACAAGTCTATTTTGTTTTCTTTTATCTTTATACGTGAGGACCTGTGTAGTTCAAATATAAACATAATTTTTTTATGTCTATATTTTCCTGTTAGCTACAACTGTTTTTATGTCCCTCTGCTGGACGAGAATCTCTTTCCACGACTGAAGGAGGTATGAAGCATACTTCAACATACTTGTCAAATGCGGATAAAGTGGAGAAAGATAAGGGTAAGTGGTCAACCCGAGTCGGATGCTTTCAAACCTAGGCCTACGATATTTAACAACACGCTATCCGACGCACAGAAGAACGCATGATTTTTTTACATTTTTTAAAAGGATGCTTTGCTATGATGCGTGTAAATAAGAGAGACTAAATACCCATTAAAATATTTTCGTTTTTTTATTTTGGAAAAGTAGCAAACGAGCGTGCAGGCCACCTGATGTTAGGTAGTCTCTGCAGTCCCTTGACATCCACTTTTTACCTTCAGCCAGATTAATGTCTAACCTTACGTCCTACACATATTTCGCGTTTCTATTCCTGAAAACTCAGATGGTTGACTTGCTTGTAAGTGTAGCCGGCAGCAGCAGTTCCTTTTCGATCGAACTATAGTTCTATCACCTGTCTTGTCACGTTTTTTGAAATTTTCGTTATTGCTGCCATCGTTTGAAGGACGTCAAGACTCAGATGGTTCGTCTAGTCTTGTGTAGTAATTGCGATCTATGCGGTATATCTCCGTAATTTTATATCTATTATCTGTTACGATCTTCCGTGCCTTTGCCTGAAAGATTTCAATCGTATAATTCCTATGTTTAAAATTGTATGGAGTAGGTACTCTAAGATATTTTGAGGCCAAACTAAAGTAAGCCTTCGACATTATTCACATAATTTGTTTGCAAAATTCCAAATGTTCGCCAAACGAATTCGATAAGTTGTTGTCAAATATATAAATAGATTTTTCGGCTAAATCTTCAGAGAAAGTTTTGTTGCAGAGCTAGGTTGCATGCGGCCGAAAGTCTATTGTTACATGATTTTCTCGACTGTACATTTAGGATTACAGTCTTCTTGTACACTTTATAGAAAGTGTTCTTGTTTCCACAAGGCGTTCAACCGAATATATGCTGTTATAAAATTTTGTCGACCTTACCTTTAAAGATAGTTTTCATGCGACCAAAAATCTGCTGTTATGTAACTTTGTCGACTACGTTAGGAAGAATCTTCGTATAGTTTCAGGCCTTATGTGGCCGAAGATCTACTGTTATTAGAATTTACATGTAGGTGATGCTTGTTACGGTTCTCTGTTGGACCTGGGTCTTCTACGACGTACGTATGTGACCGTGGCGTGAGATACACAGATTCACAGTGGAATAACAAGATATTGTCACGGTTAGATCTCGTCGGGACAATATTACTGTAATTGTTTTTTTTTCTATGATATATGATTATATGATTATACAATTTGATTTATTTTGATAAGAATAACACATTGTTATACTATATCTTTCGAGAGACGTAAGATTATTCGGTTTTGAGATTGTAGAGTCTCTAATGCATTGTAGCTTTTAATGAGGTTTTTAAGGATTTTTTTAAAATCCACCGAATAGTTAAGAACAGGCGTGGCGTTACTAACTTCCCGGTCAAACTATACACAGCACGCGTAGCCATAATATCCGGTCAGCTAATATGCGTCAAGTCTAGTAGGCCAAAATGTAAGCCAAGCGTTCGTACCGACCTTTCGGCTTGACACCCACTTATCAATGTATCTCGGCCACTGAAGAAAACTTATACAAAAAACACGCAAAAAAATATCTTATGTGATTATAATACGTGCGAAAATAGTGTGGCGGTCAAAAATATACGGCACGCTAGATTTTTACTACACGGTCTATTTTAAATGTTACAATGGGGTCGTCGAAGACTTATTGCTTCTCATCTAGCTTTGTGTGAACACTTGCGTCTAACCTATATTTTGATTTGGATTATCATCTGACTAGTTATTGCCATCGGTTTTTCTCGCGCAAATATTGCTATTACAATACATTCCAATAAATCATGGAGATATATTTTACCTGATTTTGTTCAATTTATCAACCCCTATATAAGTGCTATTTTTATTTGTGCTCATTTACTCTATATAAAAAAGCAATTTGCAAAATTTCGCAATTCTAGGTTCTGTGTGTTGTATATATGGATTATCGTACGAATTCTTTTTGTTTTCTTCATTGTTCAGATTTTATTACGTGTGTGCTAAATATCAAGCTAGTTAATGACTATTGAGTCAGATACCGTATAAACAACATATTCTTTTATAAGATGGGAACAATATTTCGTTGTTAAATTAAGTTACGTGTCGCAATTTTACGTTGCTTTGGATTATTAAAATGACCTATATGTTTTTTTTACTAAATGTTCTTTTTCTATGAAATCTAAATAACAAAAACATGTACGGTTCACAAGATGGTAAGTGGTCACAGCCACTTAGGGACATCCGTGATCAACTTCATAAACAACGGGAATGCTGGATAACAGGGATACTTCTTCCCCACGGATATTCATACAGCTTAGGATTAAGACCCAATCGAGTGTTTTATCTAAAAGAAATAAGAATTCGTTGGTTATAAAATAAATAGTAAAGAACAACGAGGTATTTCATAAATGTACATTACAATAGAAACAATGACAGCGTTGATTTTCATCGTTCATATATCGGGAACACTCGTAATTAATAATATGTGAGGAGGATAGCAGACGAGCTGCACGCCACCTGATGTTAAGTAGTCGCTGCAGCTCATGGACATCCATCCACATACAACCTCAAATGGGACTGACATCTTGTCTGAGCTCGTACGTAGATGCTACTCTTGAGGACTTTTATGTTCGCCTAACTTTTAAGTGTAGTCGGCAACTGCACCTCTTCAACCGATAGACAAGAGCTGCTTTACAGCGGAGTTTGAGAGTGGTGGTGGGGCTCTCCTGTTGAATATATTTCTATCAAATTAATAATCACGTGTTTTGAAGCAAGGAGCCATGAAGACATCAGCGCGTGTAAAAACGGTTTCTCATAAACTTCTCAGTAGTATGAAATGTACAAGTACCTACAACAGTAAAATTATATATATGTCCTGTACAATTTTAGTCGATCAACTGTGGACTCCACCTAACATCCCGATTTTAACTCATCAACATTTGTTGTTCAATTTTGAAAAAAGAAACGATACTTTATTGAAATTTTCAATCACTTTCGATTTAACAGTTCATCATTTTAAATTCAGTCGTACGTGTCCGGCAGTACGGCAGTAATCGATCGCTAATCTCGGAAATGCAGTTGCCTTTCAATCCATCAAATTAATCCGAAAATTGTGTTTGTCAATCGACTGTCAATCAAGCGGATGTTATGTTTGATCTGACCACTGACCGTAGATTACTAGAAGCATCTCGGGCAAAATTAATTAATATTCAACGCAAAAGATCTGTTCACGTTGGTTTCCATTATAATTATAATTGATGTAAAGCTGACCTCTCTTGTTATTTATACATATATATTTACCCAATAACTACGATAGCATTGGATGTACATAAGCGAAATTATTAGTTCTAAAAATAAAAAAGAAATAAAACAAAAATTCATCAATTATAAGTTTGTTTATTTATTTATTAATTATATATACTGTAAATTAAATTATTTTATTTTGCTTTAAAGTTAAATAAAACTTGTAATTTAATAAAACAAAATCAGTGACGTCAATTGTACGCGTAGAAAATGTCTGGGATTAAACCGAAACGTCCCACAATAATAACGATCGATTTTATCGTATGCTTTATTACTATCTACTTTTATTAATTTTTTAATGGGACGCAACCAATTTTACTCGCTGCTGCGATTTTAACGAGCTGACAGCAATAGGATGTATGTTTTATTGTATCCAACTTTATTATCATTATGTATACTTAGTACAGTTTAATTATGACACGAACGACTGTATCCATACCTGGGTTTAGTAAGAATACCCATAGTTATATAGAGAATACTGTAAAGAATAACTTTAGTAAGTAAATACCCAACAAAATTTTGCATTCTATTAATAGTTATAATAGTAGTAGCAATGGAATATACATGTGTTCGAATATTGTCTTGTAAAAGCATTGTTAATTATAGATTTATCATTGGACGAATAAGGTTAAGTGCTGACACGTTTCTTCCGTTGGAAATATCAAACGAAAGAAATGTACATATGGCAAATAAGTGAAATACATTTTCGAAATAATATATATAAGATATTATTGACCGTATTATCGCGCACTTACCTACAGATCTCAAATTTGTTATTTATAAAGATGTCTTCGCAAAGCTATGTTGCCCCTTTTAGATACAAAAATCTCTATTAAAAGGTGATAGTCTATAAATAAATTACCGAAAGTCAGAAGACGAAACACCACTACATTCGCGGCTCAACGAACTCACAGAAAGTGTAAATAAACCTCAAAGGATTCTGAAGCAACTTGTTGTAGCTCAAATTAATGTTAGGGCAAATCTCCACTGTCATTGAGTGTTTCATATTTTTGGGATGGCAAGAAGCTCGCGTTTTTTACGCGCTGTTCTTAGTGTTTTAGTGATGAAATTGTTTCAGCGGTCTTCAAAATAAAACTTTTAAACAGAGAAACAAATATAAAAAATCCCGATTTTATGTTCTGTTATCGTGCATATAAAAAATCTCACACATCTTAAAATTGGTAATTTTAAAAGTTATGACTATATAAGAACCAGTTTGAAATTGAACAACAATAGTAACATGTAGCGTTATAGAAATTAACTTGTGCGCCTAGCAAACGTTGTCCTGCACAAAAGTCTGCAATTCACTTTTTTGTAAAATCTGCACATTGCAGCGCCACTTATTGCGTTTAATTGTGAATTTAAACCATTATTGGATCCACCTGAAAACATATAAATAATTTAAATTAATTCGGTTCAGCCGTTTAGGAGGAATTCAGTGACATACAAGCGCTCAGAAGAATTATATATAAACATTAGTGTTTGCGTTACATGAGCACATTTGGTCAATACTGCAGCTCTGTTACCTATATTATGTAATAAATATAAATAGGATGTAAAAAGAGGTAAATATTGATTTAATGAAGAAAGAGGACATCAGCTAATTACGTAAGGCGTTCAGGGTGCGGGGACGTCGAGCTAAATCACACCCGATCTCGCATGGGATGTAGAACGGGGTCTCGGCAAATATTACGTATTTTTTCCGCTAAGAAAGTGTAAAAAATTAAATATAAATTTGTCACTAACATATGCGTATCGATTTGCTTAACTACAAAAAAAGTAATTTAATAACTCACGTGATAAAATAAGGGAAGGGAGAGTAAAAGCACACGTCATGACATCAAAAGGAGTAGATTTGAAAAATCTCCACAATCGCTCCTCGTTCTGGTCCATTTTGTTAGCTTTTGATACCTCACGATAAACCTATTGTCGACTCCAGTAAAACTGTTTGAGGGATGAGCATTAAAAAAACTGCTACCGTCGTTTGATCGTGTCCTTCGGTTTTCGCGCTAATTATTTTAAAACTCTACGGGTGATGGTTTACTTTTCACACATTTGAGCTCAGGTTTCTCTGTAGAAAAATATAGGATCAGTATTTTTCTACTGAGAAAGCAAATGAGTGTGTGGGGAATATATAGCGTAACTAAGATGATAAGTACACTGGGCGCCGGCAATTCTGAAAGAAAGAGTGTAACCTCGAGAACCGAATAATCCCTGCCCACTCTCTACAAGATAAAGTATGTACAAACCACATGATTTTGTATGTTAGGAGCGTAGGATGTCCTTTGAATGAGTGCGTGTATGATTTTACATGTTGTAAGGGCCAACCCTCATAGACTTACGAAATCATAAACAAATTTTATGGAAGAAGTGCAACCGTAACCTCCAAACGAAACAAAAGATTCTTGATGGCGGATTATGAAAACGACGGCGATGATACCTTCCCGGATGAACTATAGTTCTATGATCTTGTTGAAATATTTCGTTGCGTTTATTTCAAAGTGAGCACACGCGTTGTAAGATTTTGCAGAAACTGAATCATATTGTGGATTAACCCTAGGACGGGCAAAGCTGGTTTTCTAATATTTGGTGGGAAATTGTGTTCTTGAGTTCGTCTGCCGTACAAAGCGAACACTTTACCGTTTCGTGTTACACGTTAAGTGGGTCGCGGCTTCTTCTCTAACAATTTCTGTTGTAGAATGTTCACGAAATGAAACTATATTACAGATGTTAGCGATATGTACCACGTTTTGTGGAAATTAATACCATCGAAATGAGCCATCTGAATGAAATGTGGATATATACGTCAGATGAAATCTTTTATCAAACTGATTCTATTTAAAACGAAAGGTGGTATGAGAAGTAAAGTATTGATAAAAATGTGTTTGTTTGTCAGCTCAGACGCACTACTGGGATTTGCTTCACTGCATATGAATATATTTATAATTATAAATAATTGATAATATTAATATTACATGTCAATATTAATTGATAAAAAATACATAAAATATTTTTAATCAAAACATAAATTGATAGTTACTATTCTTTTAGGTACTACTTATTACTAGTAACTGTAATAATTGTGTATTCTATGAGATATTGCTTGTACGCTGAGGAGAAATGACTTCATCATAAGTTAGAGTCTGTCGAAAGATTTTGATGTTGAACAAACATTTCGATATTGAAATGGTTGATAATCGCACGTGGATGAGACCCATGGGACTTAAATTTAATTAACTCCATCGTACTTCTGTAGAGTTTCCCGAAAGTTTTTAAAGAAGAATGTTGATGTTAAAATTGCTTATGTTTGCGCGTGGAGACCCATGTGACTTGAATTTGATTAACCCCACCATACTTCTGTTGAATCTGCCGAAAGATTTTAAAAACATTTTGATGTTTAAATGGCTTATAATTACACGTAGATGAGACTGTTATTGTTTTAATTTGATTAACTCCACCATACTTCTGTAGTCTCTGTAAAGTTTTTAAATAAACGTTGTTACAAAAATTACCGATAATTGCACGTGGATGAGAATAATGTGACTTGAACTTGTTTAACTCCACCACATTTCTGTAGAGCCAGCGAAAGGTTTTAAACAAACATTTTGAAGTAAAGAAGACGAATATTTGACCCACGTATTGTCGATCATTGTGTCTTGAATTTGATGGTTAAACTCGTTGTTCGTCCAAGTTTCGACCATATACAAACTAAAAAACTTTCCCTGCTACAATAGTTTCAGTATAGCCTTGAATAATGTCAAAACATTAATAACACATGAACGTAGCGTTACAAAACGCAGTAAATTTCAAAATAGAATTGCCGAAAATAAATAGTTCTTTCTAATAACTCTCTTGAAATATTTACGCTATAAATAAGTTCGGCGTTTGCACATTTGAATTTAATACATTTACGCATTTATGATTGATTTTAGTTATAACCGTTTACATATATGGCACATGCTGGAGATGTCCGTAAATGAGAGGTACCAAGCCTAAGAATAATTGACACATTTACGATTGCCACTATTTGGAATAAAAATAGTAACACCTTTCTACTAAAATCAATTTTTGTATTAATTATAGTCTTGCTAATGTTTTATTTCATAGTCATTCAATGATAATACAAGTATTAGCTTCCGTGTGATACGAGTTTGTCGTGAAGAAAATGCAGCTTTTTTCTTGTGTGATGTTTCCAATAATATTTTTCATGAATGTGTACGAAAATGTTTTCAAAGTCATCTTATAATATTTATCGTGACTAATAGGCAGACGGCAAATGCAAAAATAAATTTTTGTTGCTTAAAATTCGTGTAGAAGAGGATTTTTTATAAATATCCGTCGTGTAATTACGTGCGCAGATATACATAATATAATCCAATCGCCTTGACCGCGTTGCGCAAACTAAAATAAATTAGCTGGTGTTACTACTGATTTGAAACAAATACGAAATAAAAATAAACGTAATTGAAGCTATAATGCAATTTAAAAATAAGGTGAGACAAAAATAGAACTTGACATCTTCGTCTGTCCGTTCTTGTGGACTAACTTTAGAAAATTCTAAGATCTGTTTGAATAGAAAGTTAACAAAAAGTTTATGTACTCCAAAAAAAAATTAGGACTACTGCGTAAAAGTAAAAATCACGACCGCGTGATCTTATACGCTTGGGAATCGTTAGATATTAAAATAAACTTTGCTACTACATTAAAACCACGTGATAATGTACTCAAGACTTGACGCACTGGACCAACGAAAAATAAATATATCTTATTGGTAAATCAATTCTGGCATTGTATTTCTGGTTGCATAGTAATCGTAATATCTCACTGCGGTGTATATGCATTACATCCACAATTCCTAGGTAAGTCTCCTTATTATAAGCTGCTCATTCCGAACGTCACCATAATATTGACTGAAACGAATATGTATATATAGAAGTTTGTTTACGCGGTCGTGCGTTTTTGTTCCAATATTATCTATACGCAGCGTATTAGATAATTAATTTCATTTGTTAGTGGTACGTTATTTTAAAACCACGATGAGAAAGAAAGAGATTAATGTTAATTTATCAAATGTTACCTGGTAAACATACTTGGATATTTTTATTGAACTATGTTAGTTTGTCTATGATTTTCAATTATAATTTTAGCTTTTCAGTTTACTCACTCTTTTTGAGATATAGAGAGAACATCATCAATAGTCGATATCGCTTAAATTCTTGGACTTGAAGTTTTTGGACATAATCCTTTTTTCAGCTCTTCTCATCCACCAACCTTTTGCCACCCAGCGCAGATCGTGCCATCACCTAGACGCCATAACTGTTTACATCAAAGATTGTGCGATCGTCGGATGAACTTTTGTAGTGTTTTATGATTTGTATGATTTTAAACTATTTTCATCGCGAAATCGATGTATGTACTATGCAATAGTAAAATGTAATTCCGCGACACCCTTTACAACGATCCTTACAATTAACATTTTTTATTACCGATATTCAATACGATTCGTTAGATACGATCGCTACATCAATTTGTTGTGTAAAGCATTTTTTTTTCAAACAATTTTAAAGTCAGGAATAACATATATTAGACTTATTAAAACTAATTTGAAATTAATTGTAATTTTAATTTTAAGCTTCGCTAATATATGTGAGAGTGTGTCGCAATTACTAGGGCTTAAGATGTATTAGTTATTTGAAACATTATTATGAACTCCTGTCAGCTCCGCAATATTATTATGATATAGTAACGCGAACGCGCTCTAGTAAAAGTTTCTTGCTTTATCTGACCGTGTTTCGGTGTAATCTTAGCGTTATGAGTAATCCATAAAGATTTATGATATTTTATTTAAGTAACAAACGGACAAAATAAAATGTTATAGAACTAATACGATCTGAAATAGAAATGGAGGTAATATCAATGGTAGAAAGGAGTTCATATCAATGGTAGAATTGGTATGAATCAAACGGGAACCTATCACCGCCTCACCCATTTTGTGTATAAAGAAAATCTTGTATTTTAGCGGTTAGTGTGGTTGCTATCTCACTGACGTATACGCTTGCCATCTTAGTCCTCAGTAGTAGCAAGACATCAGAAATCACCTTCAAATGGCAATACTTTTCTATACAGTGTTGGTTATTCCAGTCCATGGACAGCTGTGACGCGTGTGGGACAATATGTATTACAGTTCTTTAACACTTTTTCCCCACTTCGAGACACATGTACCTATAAATTAATCCGCTATATTTGGGCAAATTAACATTGAGCCAAAATTCATCCTAATTTGTGGCTGTGGCCAAGTATCGTGCGTAAGACCGCTGTTGTTTAATGCTAACCTGATAACCCAGTAAGCGCGTATGAAAATTCCAGCGTATTATTTGAAAGGCGAGAAATTATAGCGAACCTATATTAAAACTGTATGTCAGAAGTGAGATGAACAGGACGCTGGTATATAAACATGTCGTATGTTAAAGTCATAGCTATTTATTTATTTTTACGCGTGAAAATATAAAGCTGGCGGGACGCTGAATTCCTGTTCTTTGACGATCTCGCCGCGTCACCGACCGCCCATTAGTTTTGGCCGCCTATCACAGGCAAAGAGCAAGAGACGGCGAGCTCTGGATAACTGGATGGGCAAACGGCAAACTCAGCAGCACTGTGCTGTAATGTGCTCTTGTCTTGTAGATTAAAAGGTGTGTTAGAATAAATCTTCTTTTGTAATGAATTTATAATCAAATTGATTTTTAGTTTGAGTTCGATTTTAAATAGAGTTAGATACAATTATATGAGAAACAGGAAGAGCATTACACTATTGTTTAGCCGTAATTAGCCTTAAAATTTAAATCATCAATTAGTGGTCGTTGAAAAAAAAATGAAGCTAGATTTAATGTACGCATGTCTAAAATAGGTTTGAGGTAAAATTTATTTTATTGCTTTTAAAAGTTGTTTTACTATCGTAAAAGTTGATTTCTTAAGGTTTCCTTAAGTTGGTTATTGTTAGCAGGATCGTCTGTTCCAAAAGTTTCAGGACGATAAGCCACAGAAACTGCAGTTAGTATAAATAGTCATTATAATTTATTTTCGAGATGATTACTGGTCATATTTATTGATTTATTTATAACTAGCGACCCGGCCCAGCTTCGCTCGGATAATAGAGTTTTATCCAGTCATTACCTAGTTGCAAAGGCTAAAAATTACAAATACCTATTTCGAACAACGACTGACTTATTATATTAAATTTAACAGTTTAATTTCTTGCCCGATTTAGAAAAAAAACTCAAATTATTATCGACCAAAACCTTTCTCAGAAATCACTTGACATGTTTTTGAAACTGTGAGAAAATCTGTCCAGTACTTTTTGAGTTTAACGAGAACAGAAGGCACACAGACGCGACGGGGGACTTGCTTTTATACCATAGCTTTGTTCACGCAGCAAACCTTCAACCCTTATTTTAGTCCCTAAGGGGTGGTTTTCCAAATATACTTTCTCAGTGCTCGCTTACGCTATATAAAGAACCTATCTGAAGAAAAAGATAACATGTATTGATAAATTTGCGGCAGAAATGACCAGCAGTGGCAGTGGTAGTCCCTCATCCCATACGAGAAACCGCAGTTAAAGTGCGCGTATCTTCGTAATATACTTCTGTGAAATATTATACAAGTTTCTAAAAAGCAATTGGTCATAAAATCTTTTGTTGGTTCGTTGTGTATAGGCTCTAAGGCAAACTAATCTATATTTTGATTCAAGTCGAAAGTAATTATAAGTTCGCGTTCGTTGTCGTGATTGCATCAAATAGGGCTCACAACGTTTTATGGTTATCATTCACTGACACGAATCTCACGATTTAGGTATTTAGAAGCCTCTACAACGGGTTATAAAATGGTTTTGCGCTCACATTCCAATATCTACTTGGAAAAAAACTTTTGTCGTATAAAAAGGAACGCTCTTTTTAATTTTTTGGGTCTTGATTGATTACAATGTACCTTTTTTACTGTTTAATAAACGCACACGTGATAAATAAACTTTACAGGTAGTAGACGCAGAGGTACCACTGACAACCTCATAATCTCCGCAACCTCCTAACCTCAGTTCTTGTGTACCAGTTTGAGAGGTACAGCTGTCCGCTACACTTAACACTTTCCTTGCGGCGTACATCGTGCCGTGTATAGCTTGTCACGCAACGCGCTTGCGGCTTGTACACACCTGTGTTATGTGTACAAATCTGTATGGATTACGGGTACAAGAGTATAGCGTCTGTGTATTCATGAATGCTAAACTGATGCTAAAAATACAATATTTCAGTAAATTGTCGGCACATCTTCAGTCTAGACATATAAGCTCCAGTTTAGTTCCGCCTCCCGCAACGCTGACCTAATATATGAGCGCGGCAGTCAAAGTGTTAAAAGCTAGGCGTTCATCTCAGTCTTCAGAATTAGCAACGCTTCTACGTTCCAACTCAGTATGTTTGAGGTTGGATGTCTCTGGACTGCAGCCTGCAGATGACTATCTTGCTTATTTGCTACCCTCCACATAAACCAAAACCTGAATCATAATTTTGGCAGATTGTATCCATATTTCCATATTGATATTATATGTAGATGTGAATGTTAGTGTGTTTGTTACGCTTTCAGGGCAAAACTACGCAACCGATTATCATGAAACTTTGTACACATACTCATAGAGGTATTAAAAAGGACATAGGATACTTTTTATTTAAAAAAATATATAAAAAAATATTTTGGAAGACATGATTGTTTGTTAAAAAACTAGCAACAAGCCTTGAAATTAATATTGACTTGCTTTATTGACTACAGCTTCAGCTGTCTTGATTTTTTTGTATATTTCATGTTAAGTTGTTCTGTCAGTTTTAAGCAATATTAAAATTATTTCATTTTTTAAAGTTAGGTACCAGTTTATTGTTTTATTTTTTACTTGCTGTAATGATCTTTAATATTCAATGGCTTCAACGCGAGCGAAGGCGCGGGTAAAAAGTAGTATAATATATTGAGAAACTTTATCTTTTGACCTTTAGATGAAAGTCTTGTAAACAAATAAAATACAACATCGAAGTCAAGACTTAGCTATTTCGAAACTAAAAAGTTTCAGTGAAATTGAAAACAAAATGTCACGTGTTGTTAATTGTCACGTGAATAGCCCACACTGAGGCTTAATTGGAGTACTTTATATGACTTTACAATATTAACGTGAAATGTTACAAATGGTTGTGTACTGGTATTTCTATATGAAAAGGGTCATATATAGGCACTGTCAACACATCTACCTACTAGTGGTCGACATGAGGAGACTTAATTATATTTAAGTTACTTAAATTATATTGTTTGAGATTACTAGAAGGTCTTTGAGTATGTATATCTGAGCCTTTTTGTTATTTGTTTTTTATGTTATAATGAAAGGTGGTAGAGCCGTTAAAGCTCGCCCAGGGTGATACCACCGCCACCCTCATATCCCGCCGTAAAGCAACATGTTCTTCATGTAT
>DWON01005593.1:0-14752 GCA_018251015.1 Phocides pigmalion okeechobee
GAGTTGTTTGTTTGGATTATGAGTATGGCGGTGGTACCTCCCCCCTCGAACTATATTTCTCCCACCTTCAAAATTCAATTGTAAATAGGCCAGAAATGCTATTTGATGCACCTCACATAGGCGTAGCAACCCGTGCTAACGTAGTTGGAACGCATCAAAAAATACTCTGCCTGCCCCTTCAGTAAACGCATCACTGCACTGCAGCTATGAAATAGAAATATAGCATAAAGCATAGTCCATAGTACTGCCGTTGGAAACCACAAACAATACTAATGTAAATAATAACTTATTAAATACAAATATCTTTGATGTAACGTCGTGACAGTATAAAAAAGTGAGAATATTACATTTTAAAAATACTTCTCTTATCCAAATCAACTTCCTTATGCAATAGAATAAAGGAGACAAATGTTAATTGTATGTTTATTATACTGTGCACCAATTAAACCGACCCTCTGTCAAGAACAGGTGTTTCACGCAATATCTCGGCAATGTATCGCCATTAAGGCTTATTTTACGCTAAAAGCTTGCTCCGATGGCTTATATGCTATATTGTGGAATGCTTTACGACGTTACATTTAAGCATAAAAATAAAATTTTCACTTTTTGTAAGTAGTTAACATCTGCGTAGCGGTCCTTATTCAGGTCTACCATAAAAATGATCCAGGATTCAATTCCCGACCACATCTATATAATAAATTTAGATTTTTGGTCTGGGTCTGGGTGTTTTTGTACTTGTTTTTGTGTGTGTCCATGGAACCCAAGTTATCCTTATGTTGAGCTATGAGTGTAGAAAGAGTCATAATTATCGCGAAGCGACGTCAAGGAATTTTTTGGTTATTAAAAAGTTTTTACGAGCGCTGACGTCTTTTCGACTTACTTATCTTAGGTGGCAATGTCTTTTACGGAAAATTACTTGAAAGCTGGAGTAATTTGAGTTTGCGGTAAAATTTACGGAGTTTCTGGCTATACATTTGTAGCACAAAAACCGCTTTCCGTGTAAAAATTGGTTCGCTTCACGACTTCAAAGTATTTACAGGTTTTCTTTTTATCAAAGGAATAAATTTTACTTCTAACTTTAATATGAGATTTGAATAATAATACTCTCAAAAGCTTTTAGAGGGATAACTGACTTTCTGATGTTTTTTGTGATTGTATTATTTTTCTTATTGAAAAGATGCAAAAAGATTTATCATGCCTACTAACAAAGTAAACTACAATAGAAAACAGCCCAACTTATGTCAAGTGGTCATAGCAAATCACGGTCTGTTATCGTTTTGAAATCGAATAAGAGGCGTTCCAACTTTGTTACTAGTTGCAATGAGGCCTCATCGATTAGTTTCTAATAGGACTCCCGTTATGAACGAGAAATGCCAGGGCTACCTTGATAATCTACGTAAAGCTACGTAAAGCAATTCGTGTTTTGGTTGAAGAAGTAATCGTTGTTTAAAGTTATAAGGGAGCACAATCTTAGTCCTCAGAAATAGCAAGGCATCTCGTACTATCTGAAATAAAACTTTAGCTTGTTTGAGATTATATGTACATGGGCTCTAGCGATTACTTAAAATCAGGTGGGCAGTAAGAATAGGGCATCCTCCAACCAGGTGGACCGACGACTTAATAAGAATAGCGAGTAATCACTGGATGCAGAGGACACAGAACCGGTTAGAGTGGCTGCACCTTGGGGAGACTTATGTCCAGCGATGGACGCGTAAAGACTGATAGATGGATAGATGGACCAGCATGCTCGTCTGCTATTCTCGTATTACAAATAGAATAACGTAGTGAAGGAAATGCTGGCTCATTTGCTTTATAACATAAAAATAACTACATTATTACCGACCCACTAACCCTGTCTCCTTAATTCACTTTGTGGCACGTTGCATTGAATGCAAATTATACTTGAGCTGACATCCAACACTTCACTAGAGCACGTACACTTTGGAGAGCGACTGTGAGCATTGAATTTTAATCTTAACCTGCCAACTAGCTTTCCATGAAGAGATTTTATTAATATGGAACATACGAGTATGTTAATAAACAATTCTGAATACTGGTATTAATTACCTTAATTAATTTTGTTAACTAATAAAAAATCCCGGTTATTTTTACCGTGTAGGGGTAGAAAATGTACTAATTTTTATGTAGTATATAGTTGCCGACTAAATTAAAAAGGTAACTAATGGGGCAGCGTCCTAAAATATCAACACATTTCTGGATTATTTCCTCCTGTTTGTCGTTTAACCACTTGACGTTAACCGAACTGCAAGCTCATTTCTTCTAACCCAAACAAGTATAATTTCTTTCCTTTATATAGGAGTGCAGTGCACGCAGTATGTTGGTAAATAAATGGGTTAGTTTTTATATTAGTGGCTATTTGAAAAGTCTTGACACAAATTAACTCCTTTTTTAACAAATGATCACACACATTCTTTTAATTAATCCTACATTTGCATTAGCTAAAAAATTGATAAATAAGTCAGATTTATTCCGTCAAATAACATTTTTTTCTTCTATTTCAGATAAAGGAACAAAATGAAAATCAAGTTCCTACAATTAAGTGTTCAATAGCGGACGGTGTAACGGAGGATGCGGTGAGGTGCGCCGTGGAGAGAGAATGCGGAGACGGCGCGCCTGACGCCGCCGTCCCGCCGCCTGGGAACCGGATGCGTCGCGGCAGCGTGTACAGCGTGAGCGAGGGTGTGGAGCGGTGCGCCTGTGCTAGGTACTGTATCAACAACGGCCAGGCTAACTCACTAATATACTTCGATGAGACTTTCTAATAGACTTCACTAACGAACTTTCCAATTTCGCTGTTACGGGAAGCTCCTTTCGTCGACTTAAGAGTTCAGTGTTTTTTGACTAACTAGTGATAAAAGAATAGATAATACTCGTGCAACCTTTTTATTATTTATACAGCTCTTTTCTCAAAATTAACGTCAAACATAAAACCTACATTTCTAAAAGTAGTTAATGTTCACCAAAATTTAAACATTGTTTTAAAATCGTTAGACTTTTTTAGTTGTAACAAAAACACTTAACACCGAGATTAATGCGTTAACATAAACGTCCATCTCAATCAAAATGAATAATACAATATATTAAGATGATTTCTGTTCATAAGCAATCCGTATTTTGATTATGATGTATTTCATACCTAAAACATAAAATAAAAATATCTTTCGACACTCAAAATCAATACCTCCGTAAGGTACACTTGACTGCGCGGCATCCTTTCCAACGCCCACTTGACCTCACTGTGTCATCCGTGAACATTTCAGATTACTTCTAAAATTAGCGATGAATGATGAAGTAGGGCCTAAGAAAATAGCTTCTGTTTATTATTCCATCATCGCATTAGCAACAAACCGACTGTAAAGATATTCCTGAATCGTACTGAATAATCCATATTTAAGGTCATTCGCTCGAAACTTTCGGAATAAACACTTCAGAAATCTTTTCCAATTATAGATTATTAAGCAGAAAAAACGTGACAACTTGATAAGTAATACAATTGGTGTGAGATTAGGCCTCAAAACAATGCTTAGTTGAAAATCTTAGGACTTTGAAAGGCCTAGAAATTATATGGGTAAAGATCCATTTCGTTAACTCCAAAATAAATGTAAGGAAATATACACGCATGAAAATTCTCTATATTTTTAAATATGTTAATTGCAAGGAACTATATTTCGACCACGGATTCGTTACCATCGCTGAAAGTAGTGGTGATAATCCGCCATGAAAGAACACTTATGGTTCGGTTGTACAGAGATTAGGAGTGAGACGACTATCTTAGCCCTCAAGTGTAACATACCGCATGTACCTACGATAGGACTTTAATTTAGTGCTGCTTAAGGTTATATATGGATGTGCATAGACTGCAGCGACTACATAACAGCTGCCCTGCACGTTCATTTGTTACTCATCTAAAATAAAAAGGATGTGTATTAATTCTATCAAATGGTAACGGTCAATGTGGCGGAGTATGGCCCCAACCTTCTCAATGTGAAATAGGACCAAGTGGCCCGCAGTGGAACAATAAAGGATACAGTATAAGGCTAAAATACGGTAATATAAATTGTTGTAGGAAAAATCTCGAATGAGAAGCTTATCTGTTGGTGATTTTTCTGCCCAACTAAAGCGTGTAGTCCGCGTAGCTTATCTTTAGAAGAAGGATAACAACGATTAAGCAAATTCATACAGTCTTTAATTATCTAGTCATTGATATTTATTGCCCGGAATTATTTACGGGTATGATGTAGGCGATCCCAGAACCTTTCAAGCTTGTAAAAAGATATTTCACTCAGTAGTATATATGTATATAGGCGACCATAAAGATGTGATAGTACAATTTCCAGCTAAGCTGTTGAATATCGATAAAGACCAGATTTGTATAATGTTAGCAGTAGGCTCAAAATTCCGTATTCGCTTACACGAGATCCAGATTTCAGATCCACTTCTGATTTTCAAAGTTACATTAGTATACCTGAGAGCTTTCAAAAATATTTTCTCAAAAAGTTCTCAAAAATCGGCATTTGTCTGTGCGTGGACTATCGAACTAATTGTGCTTATTGTAAAGGCAGACCCGTGCCTACCAGTACTTATCCTTATGTGCGTCCATGACATCCACTCTTTCGTAAAACAATGAGTAATGAGTGCCAATTTTTTAACACCTCAGAAACCCTGGTAAATTAAGCTTAATATTTCATAGAAACAAAAAGGGTCACCTTTTAATCATTGTCTCTGATGCATTGTGCAAAAAAAATTGTTTTTTTATGTACTTATTATATAAATTTATTCTTAAATTGAGTTTTATTTTCTTTTCCATATTTTTTAGGAAAAAGAAATCTGTATTTAAATAATTCGCTTCTCAGCGCCAACACTTACAATTTCATCAGCTGTAGTTCGTCATTATGGCGAAAGAAAATGTTTTACAAAAGTTATCGTGGTATATTCGTGCCAAATAAAGTTCCACTAACGGACGCTATTCCTTTCTTTGTCTAGTAAGATTAAGAGGATTATGTTTTACGAGGAATGCGCAAATAAACTTTTCCTATATAGCGAACTTATGAGTAAACCCCCTCGTAAAAACAGATCCTTGACCAGAATTATAATGAAACATATCTAATGCGGATTAAATAATTTGTCTATTAAAAAAACTATTCTCAAGATGCTATTATCAAATATATGAAACTACATAAGTGCATACATATTATGCAATAGAAAGATATTTGAATACAGTTCATCTGATCTGGCCTTGATACCACCCTAGTTAACGTCTCCTCTCAGGGCGAGTTGGCTTAGGGAATAGTCCACCACGCTAGCCAAGTATTCTGTACATTACACACCTTTTGAGAATTTTATGCATAGTTATCAGGATATTTCCCTTCGCCTTTTAAACTAGTGATTATTTATTTCTAAAGCACACATAAGTTCGAAACATCAGAGATGCTGGAAAATATTATTATATCAATGCTTATGAAACGGAATAAATACATGTTACTCGTAGTATAAAAATACTTTACTCTACAATATCAACTTACTTCACAGACACGACACAATGTGGACAAATTGCAGCTCCTTTGTTCCAGAGAATAAATCGTGAAATGGGTACCGTAGACGGCTATCTCTTTACATTTGACAGCTTAAAAATGACTAGACTCATAAACGACACGCGGATTTATTACTTAACTTTGAGTTTATTCTTGTACTTATGATAATATTATAAAATATCAATAACTTTTTAAATAACTTTTTAAAGGTGGTAGAGCCGTTAGAGCTCGCCCGGGGCGGTACCACCGCCACCCTCATAACCCGCCGTAAAGCAACATGTTCTTCATGTATTGTGTTTCGGTTGGGGAGGTGTGGTTGCCGGATACACATAATTGGAGGCGACTATCTTAGTCCTCAAGAGTAGGAACGCATCCGCGTCCTCCTTAAATAGAACTTCTGTCCTATTTGAGATTGGACGTCGTTGTCCATGGGCTGCAATGACCACTTAACATCAGGTGGCCTGCATGCCCGTTTCTTACTCTTACGCAATAAAAAAAAAACAAGATTTTCTTCTATTTTTAATAAGAACTTTTAAAAGGGTTTTTTAAGACACAATCCTACAATAAATAATCAATAAAGTGTAATATTCATATGGATAAACTTTATATCACTAATATAGATCAACCTGGGTTTAAAAAGATAATTAAACACAAATAAGGCAAAATCAATTAAAAGAAAATAAAAAAAACAAACTGAAAAAGTATATTAGTAATTTCAAAAGAGCTAAGAGCAATGGAAAAACCTTTACTTTGGAATTCTACTCAATTGAATTTCGACGAGAACAAATTGTGAAGCTTCTAATATGGTGTCCCATGTACGTCAATTTTATAGTTATAATGTGTCTTATGACTGTCTGTATGTGTCTATATATCTTAATATTTACGAAGGAACACAGAAAAGGATACACATACATAACCAAACAATACTCTGCTTTTAACCTACGCCTTAACATTTTATTGAGTCAAAAAACTTACTATCTTACGATTTTAAATTAGGTTCACACACACACACACATATAAACTGATATTATTACAGATGAAGACAAAACTTTCTAATTATATTAAGTTAGATGAAATACGTAATTAGAAGCTCAATTTATAAAACGTAATCAAATTCTACTAGGGTTATGGCACTAATTACCTCGTTTGTGCGTGTTCGGCAATTACCAGGCGTTTATGAACACGCTACGCGAGTTAATTAAGTACAGTCATAACAATTGTACTGTTGCCTACATCTACTTCAAAGTAAGGTATTTGTATCACCATCTGAATGTAACATATCGGAGCAATCTAAATCAGATGTAACTAAATTATTATTGCTCATACTAGGTTGTTTAATGATCTGTGTAACCATAAATTCTATGTTAGATCTTTTACAACTGTTTTATTTAAATTTTTGATGATATCATTTATACTATTGCCAAAGTGTTTTAAAATCTTAATGTAACATACATTATATATTGAATATATACACGATAAAACATGCAGTTATGAGGCGACAATCGTAGTCCTCAGTTTTAGTAACATGTCTCGAATTGTTTTCAGATACGACTCCTGTCCTATAAGTTGGTTATAGACGCACATTAAGTGGCCGTCACCACTTGCACCTGGTGGACTGTGAATATATTAGATACTTCAATTTCACAAAAAATACGTAATAAGCCTTAATCTTATTTCATCATACTCCTGAGGTTTGGTGTCACCAAAATGTATCAATTGCTTCTATTCATCTAATAATCTATGATTACAGGGAAATTGGTGTAGGATTATACTAAATAAGCTTGTTCGATTTTATATACCATTCATATCAAATCTTAATGAAATGATACAGCAAATATTACAGTAATTTTCCGGTCCGTGGTCAAAATCAACATGTCATTTCATTTGAACGTAATTAATCTAAATGTAGCTTCACTCTTTGAATACGAATATGAAACATAGTCGTATTATCTATTATGAATGTCATCTGAAATGTATTAATAATTACTATGAAATTGTGAGCGTACAGAATTCTATTAAATAGAGTTATACGGACACTGCAATTATTTTGTGCGCTACGTAATAACACATAGATCTACCTACGTGTATATTATTTACTAGCTACCGCTTGCGAAATTGTTCCCGTGGAATAAAATTTTCGGTTATTCCCAGATTTTCTAACAAAAATGTACCGTAACTTTTAAATCGACACTTTCTGACGGATTGAAACAAAACGTACAATAAGCAAATATTAAGCAATAAATCCGTGAAAATCTCACCGATAGGTACGGCCTTTTTTAAATAAGCGTACCCAAATGCACACACAAAGAGATAAATAGACAAAAATTCTAAAAACTATCATTTTGGGTCAATTAAGACCCTATATAAAATTTTTTGTCGTATACTTTACGTGTACAGACAACAATAAGTTACGATTTTAAGGTATTATTTGTGTGCATAGGTATAGGAAAAATGAAACGGACGGTAATTCCTAAGTAATTAAAACTTAGTAAAAATACCCTACTTAAGTCACTTTGTTTAGGATTAGATATTTATAAAAGATTTCTTTTTTAAAGAATTTAATTATTAATGTGTATTAACGAAAATGTTAGTCTAGCAGACTTAAATCAAGGAAAGCGTAGTAAACAAAATATAACTGAACATTTGAACATGCAATTTATGATAAGACTCAATTCTTATTTTTACCCTGGGGCAAACTAAATACCTAATTTTAGGGTTGCAGTAAAACGGAATAAGTGGACAATAGACATATTTATATAACGTAACCTATTTAAAGTAACCGATACATCTAGGTACACATAACGAATGTTACAAAAGACTAATAGGCTGGTCTAATCATATCATAATTCTACCTAATTGTAACCGCGTTCAGACAACTCTAGCACACTAAATTAACCACATAATTATGATCGGTCGGTAAAGTTCGACCGCACAGTTTTTCACTTACGGCGAAAGAAAATTGTTCCACTGCTGGACACAGGTCTCCTCTCAAAGAAATATTAGATCTGGTCTATCATGGTCGCCAAGTACAGTTAGAGATACCAAGTATCATGCACTTTTAAGAACCATATGGAAAACTCTCAGACATCCCAGTTTCCATCGAATTCAAGTAAATGATATTCATTTTGAAATATACACACATCTGTGAAAAATCGTTAACTCTTGGGCATGTACCTGTCAAGGACTGACCGCTGCCCCCTTATGAGAGTCCTAAATCTTTACCAATGTTTTTGGTTGCATACGTAGGATAATTAAAAATAGATTAAATTATGATATTGATATGACAGCTTTTCAGTACTTTTATTTTTTTATCACTAGTCGTTGTTGTCGCCAGGATTTTGTATAATCCGACTACAGGAGTGTCATCGCGATTCCCAAATAGGTTTTTATTGCCGTTTTCAAGTTTACGTGTTTGCAAAAATAATAATTTAAAGATGCTACTCTAATTATCTGCGACCCCGTTATCTCTCGGTACCCAATGCTAATCACAGAGACAATATAAAGGACGTTATTCGAAACAAGACCCTTATAAAATAATACTTCGTCAAAAGGTCAATAAACTCAGATAATCAGTGACTACTATTTCCAAAAACAGGCTTATTTACGCATAACTTCAAAATTTGATAGTTTTGAATACATCTTGAGAAGGCCGTTTTATTGCAACCTTTTTTCTTTTATCAACGTATAAGCACTCTATTCTTTCATAAAATGTGCCTATATACATAATATAAGATTTTTATGCATGACTGTTTCTAAGGATGGTGGTAAAGTCCCAGACTAGCTATACATCGAAGGCTCAATATTTTTTTATAGTACCCTTAGTACATTTAATTTTAAAATACACCTGCGTACATAGCCCAGTGATGAAATGAAATATATATATTTATTTTATCTGAAAAGCTTAAAATTCTATGAATAACACCCAAACAAATGTTATAATATTTCAACCTTAAAACCAAATTTAGGTACGAACGTGGCGGTAATCGACAATCATTACAATCGTCCTTTTTCCCGAAGATTAATAGGCCATAATGAAAACTCGACATTCATGAACACCCTGCCATTATGATTTCCTACAGTTTTCATAAGTAAAAATAAAAGATTTTTATATAATATTGCAGCAGTATATATGTGTGTGTATATATGTATATATTTATATATATAATAGATATAAGTCCAATCTGAATTCAGTCGAACATACATAGTTACGATGATGTTCTTAAAAACTATGTATTATGGGATGGCTTGATATTCGAATGTCTTACAACACCCTTCAAATTAGAACGAAACATTGCTAACTTTTTCTTTACAGCAAAATTAGAAAAAAGGGTTACTTCAACATTTAAAATATATCAAAAGATACCCAGTAGTTAATTATGAAACATCGAAAATGACGGTCATTGAAAGAGTTTGGAATTAAGGAAAACGAATAATTCAAAATGTAGTAATAGAAAATCAATCCTGCCATAATAATATAAACAGAATAGAAATACAAGAAAAATAAAAAGTAGAGAGCGGGGGCGAAGAAAGAACTAAACAGCATTTACCATCACGGCAAACCGGGCGACTTAGACGCCCCATGACGTTTCAGACCAAAAACATACATACATCAAAAGAAAGGCACTATAAATTTATTTATCTGCATATAACGGATGACTACCCTGTACTCACTGGCTGTATCAGATTGAAATCGAATGGACAGTAATGAAATATCGATATTCGTATATCACGTTACCGCATCATCCGCAACCGTTTATTATATGACCTGAATATCTTATATTATATTGTATCTTCCAACATTTACTATTATGTACATTCACGTTCGTTAGTGCATTAATGAGTATGGATATTTCAGGAAGTGATTAAAAGTTTACAATTTAAAATGATCTGGAACAAATGTAACATCACTGGTGATCCAAAGGGTTCTTGGTTCGAATCTCAGCAATAGAGGTTTGCAAGAAATGATTTTAGATTTGTGTTTTCAGTTTTGTTTTTAGATAAAATGAAAGCAGCAAATGCGTTTATAAACATCCTGATGGTAAGTGTTCCATGGACATTTGTTACCCGTATGGAACAGGAGTTCGACGAGAAATCGATTAGAGATACTTTGTTTCTCCTAAAGACTAAAATGGTTGTGTAATGGTCTTTGTGTGCGGCTGTGTGTAAAGAGACAACGTTAATTTGGATTAGAATTTAGAATCCCTGAAGAAAATAATATCTTTGGTCAGAGAAGACGTTTTAAAGCACAACACTTAAACAGATCCTACATTTCAGTTAGATTTAGTAGTGATTTTAGCTTCCTAAATAGTGTTTAGTGTTCCTAAAGACACTTTGTGCCGGTGCACGAATTAATTGCATGCTTTCGTTGGCACAAGACCGCGCTAGACGTATTGAGTACATTGTGGCTTTTACTGTAATGAAACAAAGCATTTGATTTAGTCTGTTTATAAGATACAAACAGACAATGGTAGATCTAAGCTTTCTTGAAGGGTGAAAGGCTTCATGGTTTTTGTAGACCATAGATGATCAATAAAATTAAGCAATGCTATAGATGGCTATTTCTTAGTTTACAACGCTGTCTTCAAACCATAATGACGTACAAAAAAGATTGTACTATTAACCATTCAATGTCTTTATTTTTTCATAATTATAGGTAAAGTTATTCAAGAAATTATGAAAATGTTTTCAATATATTAGGTAAATTGCAAACAAAATCATTTAGTTTTACATGTCTCCTGGTAGTAAGGTTAGGTAAAAAGTAGGGTTTCGTAGTTGCGGCGCTTTGATTTAAACGCCACAATGTATAATTTTGTTATAACGGACAATCAATGTCGTGAAAATGTATAAGGATAAACTGTTTTTTTTCTCACTCTTCACAAGAAAGGTACAATTACAAAGGGGTAACGAGGTCCGGACCCCTATATCACCTTTAACACTTTATCTGCGGCCAACTGCTGTGTAATGCGCGACGCGCTTGCGGCTCGTACACAGCTGTGTTTTACGGACAAATCTGCATGGATTTCAGGCGAACAAAATTTCTTTGTTTATGTTGGCGTTACAAGACTGGGGCGGACATTGCGTATGTTCTGTATTCCTAGATAATACATAGATGCTAAAAAATACAATTTTTCAGTACATTGTAGGCATACGAGTATCTTCAGTCTATTTTTTTTTATTATGAAAAAGTAAGAAATGGGCATGCAGGCCACCTGATGTTAAGTGGTCATTGCAGCCCATGGACAACCACATCCAATCCCATATAGAACAGAAGTTATATTTAAAGATCAAGGTGGATGCGTTCCTACTCTTGAGGACTAAGATGGTTTCCTCCAATAATGTGTATCCGGCAACCACACCTTCCCTACCGAAAGACAGTACATGAATAACATGTTGCTTTTCGGCAGGGTATGAGGGTGGCAGTGGTGTCGCCCCGGGCGAGCTCTAACGGCTCTTCCACCTACCAATAAATCTAGTCAAATAAGCTCCAATTTAGTGCCGCCTCCCGCAATACTGACGAATCAGTATTAATATATCCCCATGCATATAAGTAATAAATACGGTAAAATTAAAGAACTAGTGGCAAACAATATCCGACAAAAATCATTACTTGCGGGACTTTACGTGTACAACGCATTTAGAAATTAGTTAATCATAAAATGACAATATTCATAAACGTGACTACTGCGACTCAAAATGTACGTATCTCATTTATCCCCTACAAAAGTACCCCGCTAACAACAACTTACTTCAAGTTCGTGCCCCGTGTACTGATGTCTTAATCCCAAGAGGATTAAGTTATAATTGAGTGCGATCCACAAGTCAATCTTCTGTGTGAATGAATTACTTCTCCTTTTGACCTTAATTTTGCGATAAGAACAAATTCTCAAATGACTCCAAAAATGAAGGTTGTGTTTCGAGCGTCTGTAAAAACACTTTATTAGGGTAGTAATAAAATGTAGGTCATGTTTGGTTTTTGTAATATTTATTACTTGTCTTTTTCCCTAAATAATCTTATACGAGCAAAGAGAAATGTGTTTCTTCATTAGATCTACAAAAACTATGGACTGTAGTAAACAAGTGAACACTAAATACACAGTCTGTACAGCCTGGTCTGCGATCCTCAGTATATTTTTTGTCCCTTAAAACTACCAACCATACTTATAACCCTTATCCCTCATTAGTTTGATTATTCTGCGGAGGCTCTTAGTAGGATTACACACCCGTTAACCCGGCTGTCATTGTCATAAAAACAGCGGATTCATTTATAGATATTATCATAATATTGTCCTAAAGGATAATGGTATTTAAAGCTATTACAAGAAATAATATCTGTGACACCGTAGTCACCATACCGATTTACAATTCTGAATTCGGATTCTGTTCCCGACTAAAAAAAGAGTAAATAACAGAAATGTCTGTTCCGAATACGTGTGTGATTGTTGGGGCCAATCTTATTATGAGGCAGCGAGTAAAAACTTAAGCATTAAACGTATTTAAATGTACTTACTAAGTATTTTATGCTAAATAACAAGAGTCGATTGTAAAAAAAGGAATGTTAAAAAATAGAAACCGCAACTCAATTGCCGACAGTTAAACTATTGATTGCCCACTGCTATCAATGCAAGCGTTTAATTAAATCCTTTTCGAAACCGACTGTAGATATGTATTGACAAAATTATCACTATTTTACTACTAGGCAACTACTTGTAGGGTTACTATTAATATAAATGAACCTTATTTGTTTTGTTGTGTTAAGTGGTCGGACCTCATAGACCAAGGGCGTTATATGCGAGATATTTGTCCCACTTAGCTTCTACTGCTTCCGCTCAGTTCTTGCTCATAATACTCATAAACATATCATGTCGTTCGGTCGCTTGCTATCATCACGTACGTAGTGGTTCTAATACCAAGCGAATATCGATGGTGGCAAATGCCCTTTTAAAGGTATCGTTAATAGAATTATGTCTCGAAACCCTGGCAGCACTACTGTTATGTTTTTACAGTAATGGATATTTTATATATCTAAAGGTAGGAAGGAGAACTATAATTCGACTGGGGAGGTACCACCGCTGCCCTCATAATGCGCCGTAAAGCATTACTTGTGTTTCGGTTGGAGAAATGCGGTTGCCGGCTACAGTTTGAAGCGAGGCGACCATCTTAGTCTTCAGGAGTAGCATCGTTCAAGCGCAGATAGGATTTCAGCAGTGTTTCTGGTTGTACGTGGATGTCTAGGGGCTGCGACTACTTAATATCAAGTGGATTGCATTTTCGTTTACTACTTTTCTCGCGTAAAAAAGTACGTAGTAGCATTTTGTCCAAATTATTCCTGTTTGTTTGTCCTCAGGTAGCGCGGGCGCGGGTGCGGGTGCGGGTGCAGCCATGCCCGGCTGATGGACGCGGGCTGGTGGTCGCCGTCGCCGTCGGCCTCGCCGCCGCCGCCGCCCCGCGCCCCGCCGCGCTGCCGCTGCCGACCGCTCTCCACCAGCTATAACTGCTTGCCACATTATGGTATGTTCATTACATCTAACAATGACGCCCTACTTATTATCATGCTTTTGGTATTTCGTAACCAAATAAAATAATCTCATCATTAATACTAATCGTGACACTATGTATTAATTTTTGGAGCTGTTTAAAACTACTAGTATTTTTACCTACAATTGATTTCATACTGGTTGCCAACACTGATTGCTGAACATTCCTACCAAAATCTTTGTATATATAAATACCCTATAAGTGAGATAATAAGGCATATTCATGAAAACATTGACTGCGTAAATGTAGCAGACATTTATGCCAAAAATATATTTAATATGTCGTTATAAGTGTGTTTTAGGAATACGCAACACAGTGTTAAATAGTAAACGAGTCCTAAAGGCGAACTGCTATTGCCATTTACAGTTATTACCTATTCAATCAATACTGCTAAACACCAATGGAATCTGTTTATAGTTCAGCAGTGCCAATAGTTGCACAGCTGTTACGTGTTTCGAATTGACACACTACAGCACTTGTGAACTAGCCAACAAATTCAAAATTCAAGAAATGCAGTTAATATATTATGTACTTACTTGGGTACTTCATAATTTAAAGGTAATAGAGCCGTTAGAGTTCGCCCGGGGTGGCACCACCGCCACCCTCATAACCCGCCGTACAGCAACATGTTCTTCATGTATTGTGTTTCGGTTGGGGAGGTGTGG
>DWON01005594.1:0-14752 GCA_018251015.1 Phocides pigmalion okeechobee
CGCGTCGGCGCCCAGCGGCAGCGCCTCGTTGGTGGCCAGGTACAGCAGCACGTGGAAGTCCGACATGCCCTGCGCGCCGACAGACCCATCAGGCGGCGCACGCCGAGCGTCCTCGTCTCGATGCCTCATTATCGCGCACGCGTCACTTGGTTGTGATGGTGAATCGCGTCAAACTGATTTGGCACGATTCAGCCTTCACTATTTTCGGGCTGTACATTTTTGTGTTCGATGAGAACGGCACATGTTCGAAGGCAACATTTATCCCATGCAAGATTAGTACGGATGTACACGGGTAGCGTTGATCACTGAATGCAGAATAGAGTGCATTGCAGGCTAAATGTTTTTAGTAAATGAATTTACTCAGAACACTAAAGATCATCGTACTATACTGAAAATATTTACATTAAACTTCGAAGGGTTTTATGATAGCAGCTTTATTAAAGAGATAAAGCTCTTTTTAATTAAATTATTCAGTTTTTAACACTTTGACTGCGACGCTCACATTATAGACCAACCAGCCTTGCGGCTGGCTACACAACACGTGTGAATTTAGCAATCGTGTAGCGTATTGAAACGGCACTGCGGCTATACACAGGCCTTGTAGTTACAATCGCTACGCAATTACGGCCGCACAAGACAGGAGTGTGCGATTAAGTTTTAAGTTTTTCGCCACTTGAAAAAAATTAAATATTTTTCATAAAGTTGGTAACAATTTTGTTTGAATTTGATACGTGGAAATACAATATAGCACAGAGAGAAAAAACTTTTCATATTATTTGGCACATATATGTATATTTTCGACTCAATCGAAAACGTATGAAACATGCCCAATGTATCATCGCCGTATCGGCGTTAGGTGCGAGACATTGCATTTTTAATTTTCTCTAGACTGGAGGAGCGCCGACGATCTACACGCCTGTAGCGTACCGCAGCACCCGCGCTCTGTCCACGAGTACACAGACGTCGTGTGCGCCCTCATTATTTATTCGCGCACGAGCCGTAAGCAGTATCACACAGCAGTGTCACCTCGAGGAAGGAGTCGGCGGCCTGCAGGTGTTGGTGCAGCGCACGCAGCGACTGCACGTGCGCGTGCGCGGCGCGGTTGGCGGGCGGGAAGGAGGCGCGCGCGCCGAACGTGGGCGGCGCGTCGGGCGCCACGCCGCACGGCACGTCCACCAGCAGGTAGGCCACGGGCACGCGCCGCGCCGACACGCCCACCTCGTTGCCGTACGCGTCCCGCTCCTGCGCGCACACCCGTCCCTTTACTTCCACGGAAAATTGCCTCTTCGGAGGTATAGAAGAACGGTGAAAGCCTCGCACGGCGGACGTTCGACGAATTCATTTCTAATACCTTTTCTACCTCTAATCGTTCTCACCCCCGAACGTCGATCGTCTATATCCACGCCGTCGACGTTTCGTCGTGAAATAGAATGTCGGCATATGTTACGATCGTGAAATTACAGACCTTGTAGTAGACGAGCGGCACGTACTGCGCGGGCGAGGCCTCGCGGATGTAGCCGAGGTCGGGCGCGTCGCGCGTGGGCAGCAGCACGCCGTCGCGCACCAGCGCCTGGCACTGCCCCGATACCTGGTAGCCCTCCAGGTGGATCTGGTTGTTGCTGTCGCCTGCACACACACATACACATCCCTAGCACGTATCCCGCCCACACCGCCATGTAGTACTACAATATAATATATGCAACCGTATTCCTAGACTTTGAAAGATGAAAATGTATTGCATTGTTACAAAATGGCTTTCATGGCTTCCAAATGTCGGCGTCCATCGTTTCTAAATTTTGTACTTCCATGGCGCCAACACCACGGTTGCTGTTTTGGAGTATTTGCCAAGAATTTCTAAACATTTGATGTGGCTGAGAGTGATGACAGTTTGTCAAATATTTTTATTTAACTAAGTATTAATCAATGAATAAAGTAATTATTATAATAAAATTTTGTAACCGTCCCTGCGTCTCTGCAAAGCTCGTAATTAATTATGAACTTCTGCGCTCATAAAAGTAATAATCTGATATTGGAATGTGACCCAGAAAGTCTAAACCTGTAAATATGTATGTATTCTCAGGTGCAATCCCATTCCAAATTTAACACTTTAACAGAGGCCCGCATATGTTGCATCGAGTCAGCGTTGCGAGAGGCGGAATAAACTGGGCTCTTTTCGTTATCATGGAGATGCGCCGATAATTCACAGAAATGTTTTAGTTATTAGCTATCCGTATAAAATTTAAGAATACACAGAAGTTGTTTTATTCCGCAGTCTTATAGCGCCAACGTAACTATAGCACTCGTGTTGGCCCGAAATTCATAGATTTATACAAGATAGGTATTTACAAGCCAAAGGCGCGTGACGCCGCGCAGTGCACGGCAGGGTTGTACGCCGCAGGGAAAGTTTTAATCATCCCTTCTCAAAATCATGTAGAAACTTATCGCATGTCTAAACGAAACACCTGCTATGCAATAGCCAACGGCGTACCTGTCACGCAAACGGTGACGAACTTGGAGCCGAAGTACCCAGAAGACGCGTAGCGGCAGGCGTTGGGATGCAAATTTTGGTAGTGGCCCGCCATGATGCATTCTTGCGCCGAGAGAAAGTGAGTATCTACGCCTCTGACATGGGACAAGTAAACAAACAATAAATTGTTTTTATTTCTTATTGTAACTTCTATATTGCTATACAATTACCACTTCATATGTATGTATCGATGTGGCATTATACTTACTATATTAAACCGATATCATCCACACAAATAAGATACTTTTTTTATTGAATACTACCTAAAAACATCAGTTTAAAAAAAAATTACTGGAATAATTGTTTAAACGAGATCCAAATGGAAAGTTATCTAAAAGTGGCAAGTGGGCTCACCTGACGCATTTTACGGTGCCGGCGGCGCGGTCGAGCGGCAGCAGGTCGGTGAAGAGCCAGCCCACGCGCTGTAGGCCGAGGCGGCGCGCCAGCTCCAGTACCAGCGGCTCGCGCGTGTCGGCGTGCAGCGTCACGGCGTCGCGCGAGCCCTCCTGCGGCGGCTCGTAGATGGCGGCCACGCGCGCGCGGATGCCCAGCGGCACGTCGGGGTGGCGCTCGTAGCGGCCCAGCAGCGCGCCCACGCGCTGGTGCCCCGTGGCGCGCCAGTACGCCAGGAAGCGGTCCACGGGCGCCGCGTGCTCCAGCACCACGTTGTCCACGTGCCGGTAGGGCTGCCGCATCAGCGTCACGGCGCTCGGCTGGCACTGCGAGCAGATGCCGCGCGGCCACGGCGGATGTTCCTTGCAGCCTGCCATCATCATCATGCCATCCAAGTCTAATATAATATTTCCTATTGATCACTTAATAAAATGTCTATGAATTTGTTATTTTTGTACAGTTTTCTAACATTGTACAAATTCTTGAATTGGTTAATGTGCAAACATCCAAATTGTGAGCATAAGTGACTGTCGGGAACTAAAATAAGTATGTCTTATTCTACACTCAATAAATGTTGTATTAAAATTATGACAAGTATCATAAAAAGCATACATTACTAACTTTTAAGACTTACAATACACAAAATCCTTTAACACCCTGATCAACTAGTGAGTAAATCTATATCAGCTCTCCCTTTAGAACACAGCTTCATATCTATGTATGTATTCAATCCATAGCAATATGCTAAACAGATGTGTATGTAAATTGATAACAGCACTAATTGTATGGCTTGACATGTAAACTAACCTAATTATCAGCTTAATAAAGTGTCCATTATTACCTGGTTTAATTTTGCAAGATATTTCATCAAGTGAAATGAACTTTCCATTGCCAGAAGTCATCTTACGCAGGTAGGCATGGAAGGACATGTGTTTGATGTTGTGCTCCTTCAGATAACCCTCATCCCAGGGCTCAAGGGGTGAGCAATGCACACAGCAACCTTTTGAATTGTGGCGACAACTACACAATAAACACACATGAAATAATTACATTGAGAAATCTGATTTACACTCAGGTCAAATTATAACATTATTATTTTAAAAGAACCACAAAAAACGAGTAGATTTAAATTAAAAAATTAACAATAGTACAATTGGAATACAAATAAAATAAGTGTTGTATTTACAGTTTTTCATCCCTCTGCCTTTGGATAGTTCCAGGGATTCTGTACAATTCTAGATCAACTTCATCTTCTTCCGGTGCTCCAAATCCTGTGGCTGGAGAGGACTGAGTTAGAGTGGATCTTGAAGTAGATGGACCAGGCTCTACTGGTTCACCAAATGGTTGGTTATTAGCCTAAAATTATAGTAAATTATTATTAAATCCAACTAGATAAAATGTGTTTATTACAAGGATTATTCTTAAATATAAGGTAACTGCATTCATTGGCACTTTCGAGTCATATGAGTGATATAATAAGTCAAATTACAATACCTCAGTGCTTGTGGAGGGCTGTTCGAACAATAGCGCCCCATTGACTGGGCTGAGGAATAGCATATCGCCATGTTGCAAGCCATAGTCACGCAGGGTATGAGTCTTGCTGGAGAGAACTTCGTCCTTGCGCGCACGGTCCTTGTATAATGCGAACCCGAAGGACGCGAGGCACAAAGTCTCGTGCACGCGTTCGAACAGACGCGCCGTCACATCTGAGTCTAGAACTTCCACTCGCGCCGTACCCTCCGCTGACTGAACACGCAGCGTCTGTGACACACGACAGTTAACACATGCAGCATACCAGCATTCACTACATCTGGCCATTCGACTGTCCATGACTGCCCTATACCGAGCGAAATTTGCCATGTCATCTAACTGTTACAGGTGTTAATAAAAACGCCCTCACATGCAGTATTTCATGTGCATACAAATATTATAAGCATATAAACCAAGGAAACAATGGTAGGTATATTCAAAAATTCAAAAAATTGAAATACTGGCTAGAATATATTTTCTGTTTTTCTTTCTTTCTTCGAGCACCAATTCGATTCTGTGAAACTGGTTAATGACAAATTAATATAAAAATCTGAGAAATACATGTTTTATAAAAGTTTACCATCTTTTTTGGTGCTGACATTGTTTTCTAATAAAATATACACCAGAACACTAGTCACTACACTACTGACATTGGCTGACAAATTTGATATGTCATAGTTAATGACACCGACATATCCATTATTTTCATAGACTATACACTAATTATACTCTTTGACATTACCAAATAATCTCTTCTAAGATACTATAATACAATATTAATGTTTCATATATAAATATATTTTATATCAAATTAAAAAAACTTAATGTATAAATGATCATAACAAAATATGTTTATCATCTGTGAGGTTAACGCAATGTTAAACAAATCAATATTAGCTAAGAACTTCATTTCCGAACTACTTATTGTCATTGTCAAAATTTGAGTTTTTGGCAAATTAGCATGATAGGGTAATGTTGGTATTCTACTTTACTCTTTGATTGTTGTTTTTAATATTCTATCCCTTCGTACTTTTTTAAATAACAACTTATTTCAATCAGACCTTTCAGTTTCAGTTTAGTTTCAGGGTCGCAAAATGAAAAATAGATAAAAGGTTTTTTATGTTTATTTTCTTGTGCTTCTAAGCATTTCTGAACAGTAATCGTGACAAGAAAAAAATATTTCGGAAGAAAATTGGTAAGATAATTAAACATTAAATATTTATAATGAATTATACCACCGTCAAATATATCTAAAGACAGATTTATTTATAAATGTGTTGTTAAGTGGTCAATTCAAACAATGTGGTCATGTCACAAGTATGGAAAGAAGACCTAAGTGCGAGCGGACTTAATGGTTTAGATTTGTCTAACAAGTGGACTACGTGTGTGGTGGTCGTGTCCCGGCTTATAAATAGTACAGCGGTGCGCACGAAGCGCTTGCCGCTTGGTCGAGCGCTATCCGCTGCAGACGGCTGCACCGTCGCTGCATGCCGGAGCGCGCGCTTCCGCGAACCGAGCGCCTTCGTTGCGCCTCCTTCCCTGCTCGCACTCAGTGAGTGAACCAATTGAGAACTAGAGATACACACTCATTGTGTGTACTGTATACTGCAATTATTGACATATTATTAGTGATGTAACACTAGTGGCTCCAGCTCTCTGCCTTGCTGATGTGAAGTGATCTTGTCAGTGTTCATTATATATTCGTTAGTCAAAAAAAGTATACTACAACTTTATGAAATTTTAAATTTGGTACACAGTCATCATTCCAATTATATTTCGTTCATGTCATGTGGCAACAGACACATTAATGATTATAAATTTTAAAACTACTTTCAAAAACCTTAGTACCTAGCTCTAGTGTCATTAAACTGGATTTTGAAGGTGTTCAATTCTATTTTTTTAAGAAATATTTCCCACTGACAGACTTTGAAAGTCCATCATGGCTTCAGAGGAGGGTGTTCCTGTGGAGCTGTACATTTATGACCTCACAAATGGCCTTGCATCACTGCTCTCACCTGCCATTATAGGTAATATAATTTTTATTTAAAGTTTGACGGAAGACATTTTGTTAATATTATTGTGATCAATATTCCCATAAACATATGACTGATTTAAAAATAAAATAATAGTAACAACCAAAAACAGTTTAAGCAATGAATTTCTCGTAAATTAAACTTTTTATAACTTATGAAGTGAAGTTTTTAATAAATTGATGACAAGGGATTTTTTAATTGTATCTCCAATTATATTTTAATATTTACCCCTTATATTGTCAATATTTTTAGCCAATTTGTGTGTAATAGTTTTGCCAAGCTAATATGTATGGCTGTTTTAATAATAATGCAATACTACACTTTGAAGCGAGGCAACCAACTTAGTCTTCAGGAGTAACCTCATATCTACGTTCAAGCTCAGATATGATTTTGGTCATATTTGTGGTTGTACATGAATGTCTATGGGCTGTGACTACTTACCTTCAGGTGCTTTGCATGCTCGTTTGCTATTTTTCTCACATAAAAAAAAAACAGTTGATAAGTTCTACTTTTAGTTGTATGAATGTTTTACTGTATTGCATTTTGTCGTGTTTGTTTTACTTTCATTTGATTAAAAGATGCAATAACAAACTGGAATACTTAGTCTCAATAAAGAAATTTACATCATAATTATAAATGTCTATTAAAGTGAGAAAATTTGCAAAGATACTTGCAGGAACATTATTTCTCAATATTATTTTGATTTTGATATAGGTTTCGAATAAAACTTTGCTCAGAGTTTATCAAGTTTTCTTGTGCATATGCATACTGTGTACGATAAGTGTTCTACTTCAATACACTGTTCCCAATGTGGCCTTAAAACTATGCTCTCTAATCCAACACTTTCAATGGTTGTGTACATAGAATTAGCAGCACACAGCTAATTATGACAATAATGCCTGTTTTTAGATATATTGGTTCTTACCATGTATATGTAAAAACAGGCTATCTTAGTACTTTAATAATTAGTGTAACTAGCAACTGCTGTTTGTATGATGACTAGAATTGCACGGTTCTTACATAAAAGTAAAAAATAATATTTTTGAGTTTGTAAAATTGTCTATTTTATATCAATTTGTATTCTATTATGTTACTTAGAACATGTGAAATTATGTTGGTACAATATCTTCACTTTTTCGGAATGTTCAAGTATGTGGCCGACGAGAATATTGCAATAATTTGTATAAAGCCCGTCTCACACTTGGCCAAGTTTTTTTATAACACTGTGAACTCGTCAGACACCGGCGACCTAGTTGCGAGTGTTTCTAGGGCGCAGCTGACAGTCACCGGGGCTCTGATTGAGCTTACCTCCCCAATGTTTCAAGGACTGTTTTGTTGGTCCACTTATCACTCTGTTAATAATAGTCCGCATATCAAAACGTGTGTATTTGTCAATTGACATATTTCAGAAATTTTTCAAAAGAAACCAGAATTCGCAAACATTTTTATAAACATTAAATTAAAGAAATATAACCAGTACAGTAGCGTAATCGTCAACACATATCATATCATCACTTATATAAAAAAGTTTGTAATTGGTCCCTCAGTGAGCTTCTCCATTTATTAATTATTTGATTTCTCCATTTATTAAGTCTGCTTTCGCACAGACTTTCATTAATTGGCGTCACTCAACAAAATAATTTCTTTCAAATAAATGAGCTTCCTGCCATTTCGTGTTTGGAATTCACAATTAGTAACGTTCGCATCATAATAGCTAACTATCATATTTTCTAATTTGTTGTCCGTATTTTATAATTAAATGTAAAGGTCATAAAAATAAGAGAATTATTAAGCTAATTGATCGCGTCATGTTCTCAGCTATTTTCCGGTAACATGGCGTGGTAAGTCATATACTTCAAAGCTTTTCTACATATAAGTAGCGTAGTGTATCCTGGCGAGTATTGTCGAACTTTGTACGTGTGTGGTGCTCGGTTGCAGGGCGGCAGATTGAAGGCGTGTGGCACACGGCGGTGGTAGTGTACGAGCGCGAATTTTTCTACGGTGGCACCGGCGTCACCAGCTGCGCGCCGGTAAGCTTTCATTGTCACTTTTTAAGCCTTCAAAGTTTGGTACCTCAGAACATAGTTGGGCGATGCCATGTGAAAACTTTTATCATAACCACCTTCATTCTACTTACAGTAAGGAATGGACAATTTGTTCTTATAAAATCACGTGGTAGGAGTCTGGTCTCTTGGCTCTAGAGCTACTCTTTGGCCATTTAGGTGTTATTTCTAGTCGTGAACACTGCATGCATTAAGAATGTCTTGATTACACTATAGAATTACAAAGTAAATTCTTAAAAACAGTATTAACAAAGATTGAAACAATATACTCAAGAACAATAATAAGGAAGACATAATTAACTTACATATCTATTTAACAGCTATTATTCGATTTTAGTAAAATAAAGTGATTTTTAATTGACAATATTGATGCACTAAAAATATCAACGTCGCTGCAAATTTTGTGATATTCTGAGTACTATCGATAAAAAGGAAAATATTGTCCAAAATTTGTGCGACAGGTTGGAAGTTTGAATGTTTTTCTATTATGAAGACGGCTATTAGAGCGTGGCACAGTTAACTTAATTTTGTAAAGCAGTTCAGAACTATCGATTTTACCATTGATTAACTTGTGCAAATACACGACATCAGCAATGTAACGCCTTTCCTCTAATGACATCATTTTAAAGTGTGCAAGTCTAGAATCATAGGATTTTAAATTACGACAAAGATTATTTGAGTAAGAGAGGTGATAGAGGAATTGTTTCTGAAGTCTTTCTAATCGATGGATATGCACCGCGTATGTCGGACTCCAGACGGGACTGCAATACTCTAACAAAGACCTTACATAACAATTAAAAAGTAGAATAGGAATTTCATAATCTTTAAAAAATTTAGTTTGACGTAAAACAAAACCAGCTAGACGAGCTCCTTTTTTGGTAATTGAGTCGATGTGCTCTCGAAAGTTAAGCTTGGAGTCAACAATAACACCAAGGTCGCAGATGCTAGAATCTTCTCCGGTAATTAATATATTAAAGTAGTGTAAACATTGTAAAAATAAGAATGTGAATAGTACAAAACTCTTCAATGATTTCCCAAAACAATTTTTTTGTCGTTCATTTACGTTTTTTGTTTGTCAAGTTTAAAAATTGTTATCAATTAGTTACCCAATTGCGCATTTCGAGGGAACGCTCGGTAGGGCGTCTCGCGTGCTCCACGTCGTGCACCCACGATGCATCGTCACATTCATTTGACAAATATCTATTTAGTATTTCCATAGATATGAAAGCGCAATTGGCACAGGCCATTCTCTCCACCGCCAGGAACATGGCCGTTACAGTTTTAGTGCGGCGCAAGTTTTCTTAAACCGGCTAGCAGGATCGCCATTCGGCAGCTGGGTCCCCACGCGAGGCTATTCTTAGTCGTCGCCATCTCAGGTAGGCGCGATAAACGGATAAATACCTCGTCTACTACCCACGCTCCACAATTATTCGAGTGACGTATACTTGAAACAAGTGTAACTAATTCCAAATGTATTCTTCCATTATTAGAAGAAAAACATAAGCACATTATTATAAAAACGACTAAGTATAAATTTGTCAACGGAAAAGTAAAACCTGCGCAAGACAGCACTTAGTGTTGTCATATTGCTCAGATAGCCAGGCGTGAAAGTAGGCAGTCCTTTCCTTTTTGTATTAGTGCGTTTTTTTTTGTTCATACAAAAATAAAGTTCATAAAAACAATAATTTAGATGGCCATTGTCACTGGCGTAATATTAGCCGCGTAATAATAACTTGAAGACACGCGTCGCATCGTTCGCGCGTCGTCGTTATTTTGGAATGATTATACGCACCACTGAGAATTATTTGCCACTATACATAACAAATATTGCGAGATCTCTAGACAGATTGTAATCGTTCTCCTTGCGGGTTCAAGCAACGTTGGACAGTTTGGCACGTCACCAGATTGTTGTAAACATTCTATTCCGGCAAAGGCGGAGCGCCAAAGCGAATACGATAATGAGCTAATAATTATATGTACGGTAAACAATTTACGTCTTTGTCCACATTCCATACCTGTATTACTGACGTCACGTAATTACACCAAACTTACTTATATTAGGTGAACGTTCCACGGTTCCTTATTCTTACGTACTTGCATATATTACTGTAACGTCCGGTCAGTAGTGTCAGGTACAGTTTATTTTTTAGCAATAATTATTTCTTTTGAATATTGTATTTGACCAGAAACTTTCAATCAGGTCATCAATCGCCAAACAAAGTTGGTTCAATATCGAAGGTGGGCGAAAATAATTATCAACCGTCACATATTACTATCGATTGTTGTTGTATTGTATGACGAGGGACGGAAATGGAAAACGAATTCAACGGTAATGATCAGTAATCCGCATCCCTGTCACCCGGAACTGAGACACACTTGCCTTCTCCCTCCCACCCGATCATCATTCAACTCTGCTTGTAGTAGCAATTCTGTTAAATCGCTAAGGTGACTCCGTGTAGTTTATTTTGTCTTAAATGTCTTGCGGATGTATTTTCGTACGACACGATTCTCGCTTTTAAATGACGATTTTAAAAATACGTGTCATGTTATGCAATACTGGATGTTTTCTGCTACATGTCGGAAATATTTCTGTCCTGATTTATACTTACCTACGTGCTCTATTTTGTTTCATTGCATCTATAATAAATATAGTACCATACTATGTTCTTCTTCTTTAGATGTTATTTAGAATTATAGGATTAACGATCCCAGTATATAGCTGCATTCAAATTAATTTCTTGAGGCATCAGGAATAATAACAATATACTTCAAAAAATAAACTAAACCTGAATTATTTATGACTAACCTGTTCTCTCATCAGACTCTAGTCGACATAAATATGGCTATTTAAGTCGCAGCTTAAAAACAAGCATCTACATGTATCAGGACTTTACTATAACAATAAATAAGTATCGCGCAAAATGAAGTAAACGAGCGACACGGGAAACTGAGAAATGTGTATCTTAGTTCTACATTTTAACGTCTCATGTTATCTCTCAATATTCATACAAAAGCAAGCCATAGGTGTTTATTTTTAATATGATATAAAGTTGGAGGTAATAACGAACTTATTAAATTTAGCGTGCAAGTCATGTTATTCGTGTGTAAAGTGATCTGCTCGCCTCCTTTGTAAGTAAATGTGTATACGTTGCAGGGCAGCACGCAGCTGGGCGCGCCGCACCAGGTGGAACGCCTCGGGACCACCTTCGTGCCGTTCCAGGTGTTCGTCGACTACATCCAGGGGCTCGCTACTTCCACGTACACGTAAGTTTTGCTTACACAGTAAATGTAGCAAAACGAGCATGCATCCTTACCTGTCGTTAACGTATAGTTATCGGCCACGGACATCCGTTACCAGCTCCACGTGGAACGGAAGACTCCCTCAATTACATTTACACATACGTTGCTAGTCTTGAGGACAAAGATAAAACTCCTGGAAAAGTAAGATTTGTCAACCAAGTTATCTTATCCTTCGGACCAAGATACAGCAACACCACGCGGCTAAAGGAACGGACCCACACGTGGTTAATAAAGAAATCTTACTCTAGCGATTTGAAAAAAACGACAAGGTATACGTTTTGCATAAATTTTCTTTATCGAGATTCTCAATTTTCGTGCAGTATAATTCTGCCGAGCGATATAATTTGGCTGCAAAAGTGTACCGAGACGCATCCCGCGTAAAAGGCGAGTTGAATGATATCGCACCGTGGAACGTGCGTGTGGCGGCAGGCCGGCGCAGTACCGCCTGCTGGAGCACAACTGCAACCACTTCAGCGAGGAGGTGGCGCAGTTCCTGTGCGGCGCGCACGTGCCCAAGCACATCGTGGCGCAGCCCGAGCGCGACCTGCCGCCGCCGTTGCGCCTGGCGCTCACGGCGCTGCTGGCGCAGCTGGCGCCCGACGCCGACCAGGTGCCTTGCGACTTCATTACTCATACTCATTGACTGTTCCATTGCGTATGTCACCTGTAGAGGCAGTTTTTTAAAACGTTTCACTTATATTATGTTTAAGGTGATACACGCGTTTTTTTATTTGAAATTAATGTGTTAAAAAAATCACATTCATCGATCTCATCCAAAATTAAGAAAAGCATGTAATATACTTTACGAATATACATGTATGTTTCTTAAATAAATAATTTAACCTCCAGACACAAAACGACATTTGCTACTAATACTAATACTCGCCCAAGATGATTGTTAGCAATCATCCTGGGTGTGTAGCAGTCACGGTGTGTATAACTGTATAACTAAGAGGCTTCTCTTACGGTCGTTCGCTCAATATCGCTTTGGGGTTACGATGTAAGAGTAAAAAGCTATCATGGATTCCTTTGAAATATTCTTCATTACATTCTACATGCCATGATATTAATTTGTTAAATAAATTTGTACGTTTAATAATCAAAATAAAAGCTTCTATGACAAATGATTATTGAAAAAGGGACATTTGAAAACATATAAATCTTACAAATGGAAACTCATTCAGTCAATTTGACATTATAAATTATTTTTCATTACACCCATTCGAAAAACGTAACTTTTGTTCCCCGATAACAGGGAGGGAGGAAAGTCGCGCTTTGATGCCAGATTTGAATTTGGAATGTGAGTACTGATCAACCTTTAATCTTGGACGTTTTTCTATGTGCTTGTACGTAATAGGATATATTAAATAATAATTATTATAAGATTTTTATTCTTGCTTGGTTTTCCGCCGGCCGTGTAGAAACAACGCGTAAACCTCAGATTGGTCCACTCCCTATACAAGTAACACTTTGCTCCCTTGCGATACATACTACTATTTCATCTTACCAATTAGAAAATCTTTTCTCAGATAAATGGGAGCTAAGTTGCATTTTTAATAGACTTGTAGAAGACGGAATTGAGATTCGAATTTCGATCTTGAATATAGAAACAAATCTATGTGCCCCACGTTTTTTTTCATTGGTTTGATAAAGTAAAACCAAAAGATTTAATATAACTGAACGGTTTCATGTTCTCTGTTATATTTATTATTTTTATTATAGAGTAAAATGAAAAGTACAGTATGTGACTTGGGAACTAATTTACATGTCCTTCGGGCGGCGTTTGTTGAATCCTATCACTACTATCGCTACACTCAGGCTTTTTCATTTAATCACGAAATTTGGCAGTACGTTTTTTAAAGTAAATGAATGATCAATTTTATACAAAAACTGCGGCCGTGCATAGATCACATAAGTAGGGCCGAGGTAGCGGGCGGCGGTGCAGGCAAGTCTCTTTTGTGAGCGCACTCTTTTGTCTGTGCACATTACGGTCGATCTTAGTCAATTGGTGCTCGTATCCATTTAATTGCGACACCATTACTATTTTTATTGAACTTTAATTCTATACTTTTCCTCATTACTGCATAAACCTTGCTAAAACCGCCAAAATATTAAACCGTCATAACGATACATTTAGTGATGTTGCATAATTGATATTTTACTGAAAATATCGTAACAAATATTATCCCAGCATTTTACTCTTACATCGTATTAAGTTCTTATTCATGTACTTGTTATATAATACCTTTTCTTACTAATCATAGTTGTTAAGTTTCCTTATTCCGCCCCCTGGTTTCTGGTATCAAGTGGGGAGGCACATGTATATTTTCGAGATGTTTCATCTTAGTCCTTAGAAGCGGTCTATGGTGAAACGGAAAATTATTTAGAACCTGGCTAAGATACCGTTTTCTTGAACGTCGGTTACATATGCCTATGAGCGGCAGATTCACTTAACATTGACTGAAATGAATATATTAATATTTTCTGGATTTGATTATATTTAGCATATTCACGCACGCCACCGGTCGTAGGTTAGATGTACGAGAGCGTAGTCAACATTTTCCTCGTTTCTTAGCGATCAGATGAATGGTGCAGTTAAGCACGAAGACGAACAGACACACATTAATTAGTATACATATATAAATGTACATACATATATAATACATATATAATGTCGGCAGGCGGTGTACGCGAACGGCGTGCGGCACAGCCGGCGCGCCAGCCCCGACTTCCTCACGCTCAACTCGCAGATCGAGGAGGCCAGGTACGTAACCCCTCCTCCGGTGTACTCCTTCAAGGCTCCGACACATATACGCATTATCGTGTTTAATCTGCATGCCACATACAAATTAATAAATTCTTCTTTGCCATTCTAACTTCTAACCGGACGAATAATTAAAGTACAC
>DWON01005595.1:0-14752 GCA_018251015.1 Phocides pigmalion okeechobee
TGTTGCTTTACGGCGGGTTATGAGGGTGGCGGTGGTACCGCCCAGGGCGAGCTCTAACGGCTCTACCACCTTTAATAGTTCTATTAGTGGTAGTATAATTCCACCTAAGAGATACTACCACCAGCCTTGCTAACTCGCTACTACCGCCGCCCTGGAAAGGTGCGCTTACCGGATACATTTAAATGAGAGTCGAGCATCACACTTCTCTAGAGTAGCAACGTGTCTACTTTACGAGTGCAGATAGCACTTTAGCTCTCTTTGTGATGAGATATGGATATCCATTGGCTGCAGCGACTACTTAATCAGTCTGCCTGCTTATTTGCAGTGGCAATTGCTGATATAAAATTGTACAAGAGACTTATTACAAAAAAAGTTAGAATGTAGAATTGAGTTTACAAATGTCTATTCGGATACGTACTTTACTTTTTAATTAGATCTAATGTAATGGCTCAGAAATATTATAGTGCAATCATTTAATTCCTAGAAATTAACAACCCGTATTACTGGATTTTTTATTACTAGTTCAATATATTCAAAAAAGATTTATCGCAACTCTATACCATCCTCCCAGCTATCCCTACACTCGAGCCTAAATCAGGGGAGCGCAACCCCACTTCATTAGGGCGCCCTCCGAATTGCAGCGCACGTGTGCTGCGTGCAGAACACGGTTGGTCACCCCTGGCTCTGCCGCCGATGCCGTGAGCCACTGCGGGTCGGCCTCCCCTGCTTCATTTGGTCTCATTACGATGACCGTAAGACGTATTCAGGTTGGTCTTGTTTTCTTGATTTAACTGTAAATAATACTTGAGTGGTTAAAAAATAGAGTCGTAAATTGTAAATTATATAGCAAAAATATATTTACTCTGATATCTCGTTCTTTCTAACCATAAAATTTCAGACGTTTTTAAGTAACATTTTTCGTTCTCAACGTTCCGGTCTAAAATGTTTGACTAAGAAGCAGCCGTCAAGCACGCAAATACTTAAGACACTGAACGTTACACTGAAATGTTTGTATTTTTAATTAATTAAAATGAGTGATACAATGTAGATTTCAATATTACCCTTTTACTATAATGAAGGAACGGTCCTTGAAGGTCACAGACAATACTCAAGTGGTTGTTGTTGCGTGCAAATGTAAAGAAAGCGGCGTTCCTCGGGTCTCACGTACACCATTGTCTCTCAAACCCTTTGTTCCGATAAAATATTCGTCGCTTAAGTGATGAAAACGAAAAACCTCCAGAATTTTCTATCAGCCACAAGTAGGGGTCTCGTTCGCCGGTCCCCGCAGGCGCCGGCCGCGGCAGCTCGTGGGGACGTCATAGGAAATTAGTAAAATTTTAGGCGAGTTGACTTGCAATTTCGTTGTACACCATATAATATTACATAGCTGACAGAATCCTCAATTGTATTGTTTTGTACAATTTTTAGTCGTAAGGAATATTAAGCGTTACATGAGGCATAGCGATTTAATGATTATCAGAGGTAAAAATATGGATATAGGCGTGACGGTAATCGTGTGGTCGAATGTAGATTTCGACAACTCTTTAATTAAGTTAGTTAAGTGTAATTGGTAGTTTTTAATTATATGTAGTATTTACCTAATAATTAAGAACTGTATGATATAATGGATTTAAGTATATTTTTCTAAAATATATTAAGTAGAGAGGAAATTGATTAACCATATGCATATAATAGATTCATGGAAAATATTAATTAAACCATGTTCTAGAATAACCAAAACGTACACATTAAAGGTGTCAAAAATCAAGGTGATATAATCTGTAGGCTACAACCAGGGAGGGATTAACGACACACCCATTTTGAGTGTAAAGCGATTTTTGTATTTCGGTGTAAGGGCGTGGTTGTGCTCCAGTTGATGTTTCTGATTGTTTTCGGATAGATATTTGGAGTCAGCTACGCAGAGACCAATTACCATGAGAATTGCAGAGTCGTTTGATACATTATATTAAAAAAGAACTTCTACTAATCTAATAATTAATAAAGACAAACAGGTCTACTCAATCGCCCCGGGGTAAGAATAATGAAGAGAGCTTGTTAAAAACCCGGGTCGAATAATTAGTGCAAATCTTATTTAGCGATGTTTACTTTGATGATGAGACGAAGGCTGCAGCCCCATAAACACGATTAAAAATAATTCAGTGTTTTTGTTGAAACGGACTAATTTGTCCATTATTAATAATATCAATATTATATTTTTTTATTATTATGGAGCGAAACGGGCATGCAGGCCACCTGATGTTAAGTAGTCACTGCAGCCCATGGACAACTACGTCCAATCTCAAATCCAATCTCAAAAAAAGAACAGAAGTTCCATTTAAGGATGGACGCGGATGCGTTCCTACTCTTGAGGACTAAGATGGTCGCCTTTAATAATGTGTATCCGGCAACCACACCTCCCCAACCGAAACACAATACATGAAGAACATATTGTTTTACGTAGATATATTTCATAAAATAAATCATTGAATTAATTTTGTTTTGTTATAATATTATTTCATCTATATTTTTTTATGTCTTTCCACTTCTGATGCCTAAAAATATTGTTAATTTAGAGATAAATATATTTCCCAAACATGTTCATATAACTAGGACAAGATATATTATTACAAAAGTAATCAGATCCATGTCACGGCCAAACTAAGCTGAAACAAATGTACTACTATTTTTTGCAACGACACTAATGTACACGGCAATTTGATAAAAATACTGCTTACGTTGTAAGTAATTACGGCGGAGAATTGGGCTTACGTGTATCAACACGAGGTACAAATTAGGTAAATAGACAATTCATTTGTATTGTAAAAGAAATTGTTTACGTGTTGTTCTTTGTTTGGGGATAGATAATTTGCGGGATTTATTAAATAGGGTACACGAACATTTTATATTTTTTCAGTGGAAAGCTTATAGAAACAAGATTAACGCCCAGCAAATCATGACCGTCGACTGTTTTTAAGCAACAAATAGGGCTTGCAACAAGGCCTAAAGCGTTAAGCAGTCGGTGCTTAACTTGCCATCCGTACGAAACTTATTTACGGTTACCCATCTAACTCGCGAGCGCGCCTGACGTTACTCAACTTTGCGGATCATTTATTATCAACACAAGACATACAAGGAAACGGAACAAAAGATGCAATCTATACGGATACAAAAGCGGGAAGGAAAGATATAGCATAACGATGATTTCTCGAAAATCACACTAATATATAGATCTAGCTTTTGCCCGCGGCTTAGCTCGCGAAAAAGGGGACATTAAAATTTTATATTATATTCCAAAAAATCATACAACTCAATTTTTAGGCTTTATGCATATTTAACGCAAATCTATGAATAGAGTTAAAAATTCACATAAATTGTCATCTTATACTTTACCTCTTTATAGGTAGAATTTCCAAAATTCTTTGATAAGTGCTGAAGAGTGCTGTATAAAAAAACCTATTAGAAATTTTCAAAATTCATGTTCAACTATTTCAGCTTTACGTTGATTTCTGAGGCAATCAGTCGCCTTCCTTTTTTATACACGTACTCGTAGATTCTCAAGAAATAATATTAACGCAGATTTTTTGTTTGTAGCTTGACCTTGGTTACGATTTTTTCAAATATTTGTTTGTAATTTCAAAACTAATTCCATTCGGAAAAGTTAAATATGTTACCAAACAAAATAACATCTCATCGACAACGTTATAAACAGCTAAACAGAATTTGAAAAAACTTTTACGGAAAGGTGATTTTGCAATAAATAACGTCGAAAATATATCGAATTCCTAGGAAGAAAAAACATGATAACCACTAAACAAAGGGCGGATCCGTCACAAATATACTTGATATAACGTAGCGACGCCATTTTGCAGAGAAAGGTAAGTAGTTTCCAAACTATGGATGAATTTAGTTGAGAATGTTCAAGCTTTGAGTTTGACTGTTATACCGGATACCATTTGAATTTCGGTAGTTTTAAAACTTTCCACTTTCCGGCAAACAGTTCTGTCATGTCTCTATTATAATAACTTATTTCTGTCCCCAGCACTCGCCGCCTTCTCAACTTTTCTTATTTCCATAAACTGATAATCAATCATGTTTCTATTTAAATTTACGTATTAAAATTTAAATTTCAATTCGATAAAATAAGGCCACGTTACCTTATTTTTTTAAAAGGAGCAGCAGTCAATGAATTACATAGACAAACTCGCTAGCTGTCAAATTATACTATATTATATCAAGACTTTCACTCATTTTTTACTCATTTAATACTTTGCCCTCAAGCAACTGTTGCATTTCGGTTGGAAACGTGTGATTACCGACTAAACTTGAGATAAGGTGTCCATCGTAGTCCTCAGGAGTAGCAACGCATCTATATACGACGTCTGATTGGACACCAGTCTTGTTTAATCGTCCATGGGCTGCAACGTCTAATAAAAGCATGTTAAAAATACCAAATTTACGTTTAATTAATAAGTTTAGATAAGTTAACGTGGTAATATTCGCTAGTTACACTGTACGTGAAATTTGCAAGACGTGTTACAAGCTCGTTACTTCTCTGGATCCGGCAACACGTTCATTGTTCAGTTCCCGGGGAACTAATTATATTTGCACATAGTTTGATAACTGGCACTTACGTGATTTCATACTTTATGTTCGGTGCACTTGTGAATTGAATGGTCTCTAAAGTATATTTGGCTATAATTTTACGACCAAGGAAAACTGATTATTGAAAGTCATCGAAACATTAACGACTCTTAAAGTTCAGAAGCTTAAGAATTTTATGAAAGTAAATACGATTTTAATTAAATCAAATTTAATATTATTTTGAATTAGATAATGGAATGCTTTCATATAAAGACATCTTTCTATTTTGTAGGATCCTGGTTCCATACTTTTTCTATGTTCTGTTTGTACCATGGACACATACAAAGAGGTTACAAAAACACTCAAACCATAGATTAAATTCTCCTCGATTACCACCAGACTGATAACGCAATTTGAGACCATCTGTAGACAACAGCACTAACCTATTATGCCACGTAGGTCAAATGTAATTTAGATAAGATATGAGATTTTATTCCCTAACTAGCTATGCCCACGACTTCGTCGGTGATAATTGAATTGAACTTACATAACTTCTTTATTTGTTAACCGATTTTAATGAATAGAACACTAAATGTTAAGGGAAACCCATCACAATATAATCCCGAAAACAACATTCAAATCAGATAAGCCGTTACTGAGATGAGCCTGCACAAATATACAGGTATATAGACAAACAGACAAAATTAATAAACATTGTTTTGGGTTCTCTTGCGTGTAAAAAGGCACCCCATTATGTTTTTTTTGTATATATTTTAAATAATCATAATGTACATAATATAAAGTAAAATATATTTTAAAGGCACCACCGGCACCCTCATTACCCGCCGTAAAGCAACATGTTCTTCATATATTTTGTGTTTGTTCCATGTTGTATTCGGTTGTCCATAAGCTGCAGTGACCACTTTAAATTATTTATTTCATTTATTTTATTAGATAACAAAGACATTAGGTGCCTGCATGCCCGTTTCTTACTCTTTCAGAATAAAAAAAAATGCCATGTACACAGACACAGACAGCGATCAGTTACAATTTTATTATATGTAGAGATAACATTAGAAGGATAAAATATATTCACATTTGCAATTCTTGGCGTTACAACAATATGTTACAGAGTTATTTCACTGCTCATTGGTTCTCAAGCGTTATTGTTTTTTGAAGGCCAATCGGAAGGGAGTAGTCGAACACGGGATAATCAACTTCGCCTATAAATTTAATATATCTCACATTGCTATTTGCTGTAGTTCGCTGACTCCAATAATTTCAGCAAACTTTATAAAATATGTAAGTAACGGGCTTCATATTTGTATAAAATACAAGCATTGGGCGCTAGTTTGTATTTTTAATCAAAATTTGATCTCGGGTTGGGTTCCAGTACACACTACTTCGGTCTTTATAAAGAATGTTTATGTCTGTTCTATAAGACTGTACTGTGAGTATTGCTATTGACTTGATAACACCATTAATTTGTTAAAAACTACGTTGCAACAATCCGCTACCACTATACATGTATAGTGGTATATATTTCAATGCATGCACTACATACACTAATGTGGTCATGGTGGTAGCGGATTGTTGAAATGTAGATTTTAACAACAATTTATAATCTTGTACTTCCACAAAGTAACGTCTATTTTTTATATATTTTAACCGAAGAAAAGGCAGACGGGCCACCTAATTGGAAGCAGTCACCGTCGCCTATGGACATCTGCAACACCAGAGGAGTCGCCAATGCATCGCTGGCTTTGAAGGAGAGCTCTCTTTACACCTTTCTTGAAGAGCCCTATATCATAGCGTTCAGGAAATACCTCGGAAGGAAGAAGAATACTTCTATCTTAATAACACCATGCAATAAAGGAACAGTATGTAATTAATTATTGATGTAACGTACAACATAGCGTGCATGATTGCTATATCGTATCACTGTTTATGAAGAAAAACATCGGGAAATGTCTTCATAACCCATCCATCAATCGTCATAAAGTTCTCAAAGGTGTATAAGTCAATCCGCAGTAGGATGACGTAATCGACTGTAGCCTTCTTTGTCATTCTAAGGGGAGACCCATCGTAAATAGGACAATACTATATATATATACAAAAATGAAACTTATTATTTGTATGTTTAATTGAAATTACGAAATGTCATGATCCGTATAACTCCTACCCTTATGTCTGTAATCATTTGAAAGAATCTCATGTAGTCAGATAAAAAGACTAAAAAAATATAACATTTTTTATCCGTGTAGGTAGTATTTGATTATGCTATCATGGTGCAAAAAAAAGAAAACGTAAAATTGTAAAAAATGGAAATTACGTCCAGAATTGGAAGTAATAATTAAAATTAAAAAGACTAATGGGATTGGAATGAGTTTCGATGTTGGCGGATTTTTCTTCGTTTAGTTTTGTTTTTATGTTCAAAAGTAGCAAATGAGCGCGCAGCCCATCTAATGTTCAATGGAATCTGCAGTCACTGGACATCCACGTTCATCATTAAATAAAACCAAAGTCTTGCCTGACTCTCTTGCTGACTGACTACTATTGCTACTTTTGAGGACAAAGATGATTGCCTTACACTTACAAAGTGTAGTCTATAACGGCACCTTTCCAACCGAAATACAAGTAATGCTTTACGAATAATTATGAAGGCGACAGGAGTACCACTCCGGTTGAAATGTGATTCTACTACTCTATATTTCAGATTTAGCACAATTGCAGTTTAATCTGTCCATACGAGAGCCTTTACCCTGAACATATTAAAAAGAAGTTATTTTAAAGGTGGGAGAACTTTAGTTCGACCGGGGAGGTACCACCGTTGCCAGCTACACTTTGAAGCGAGGCGAATATGTTAGCCCTCAGGAGTAGCAACGCATCTACGTTCGAGATCAGATAGGGTTTCAGTCGTGTTTGTGATTGTACGTGATTTTTTTTTTTTATTGCGAAAGAGTAAGAAACGGGCATGCAGGCCACGTGATGTTAAGTGGTCACTGCAGCCCATGGACAACCACGTCCAATCTCAAATAGAACACAAGTACTAGTTAAGGATGGACACGGAAGCGTTCCTACTCTTGAGGACTAAGATGGTCGCCTCCAATAATGTGTATCCGGCAACCACTTTGTAGACTTCTTGGTAGAACTATCTTAACAATGCAAGTTCCTCACGATGCATCAGTTCAACTTTAAAGCAAATCATAGTAATATTCTTATCTAACAACGATATAACTCCAAAAAATTAGAGGTTCGTGTCGAAAATTCGAACTTTACACTTTCTTTAAAAAGCTTAAACCGTACCATTAATCTCTCTAAGGAAAAAAGCTTTTAAACATTACCTGCGTAAAGCTTGCCTATAGGATGTCTATCGGAGAACTCTCTGCGTAAACGCAACTGTAACGCAGCGTAATCACGCGCTATCTCCTCACGAACGGCACTCGCCTCGCACCCGCTACTAACGCCTTCTGTTTCTATTGGCAAAAATATTTGATTAAAGGATTATTTTTTAATTCAATCATATTGGAAGATTTTTCTAAGAACCGCCATTTTGATTTTTCTCATGTTAGCGGCTCAAATAAGATATTATAATACATAAGGTTACAAGAAATGGTGCGTAATCTGAACAATGTTGTAAAACATAGCGTTATAGAGATAATCGGAGATATAGATAATTAATATGGACTTTACTTATGAGGTAATTATACATATTCATACACACATATCTACGTAGTATATCTGTGGATACATAGTAGTAAATCTGTGGGTAGATTTGTACATCTGTGAACCATACATAGTAGTAAATTCTTGGGTATATTCTAAAGTCTGAAGTCATCTTAAAGTAAAGCCATTTTTTTCAATAATAGTTAGCATAGCGTAGAATCAAGTTTACACCGCGATATAATTGAGATTGCTCAATTATTATGTTAAAAGTTTTATATTTATTGAAAAACCACAAATATTATTACAGATTCATGTAAAATACCAAGAACTCAAGTTACTAAACTTTTAAAATTTATGACACTGTTTATGAATACAATGTCACTTACCATCAGTTTCTCATAAATATTGGATGTAAATAAAAATGTAGAAATTACGCGTAACTTAACTAAACAAAATGAAGTATAATAATATATTATATCTTTAAATATTTAAATGTATTTCCTCTGAAATCAATCACAAAAAAGATAATGTAAGTATACATTAAAAAAATCAACGTTGATGACTATCATTATCATTATCACGTCATTATCGACATAAATAAAAATAAAGTGATAAAATTGGACCGCAGGCAGTCGGCATAATTTGGTTGCCGACGCATTTATGAAGAAACCGTCTTGATCCTCAAGAGTAGCTGCATATCTGTAATCAACTCCATGTGGAATTAGTTGCATCAAATATCCATGGACGCATTAGGCTTACTACTCTTATTACATAAAAAAACCCTTATTACTTAACATAAATACGTAGGTCCCGCTGAAATCAAAATGATATGTTGTGTGTCATCGGATTGAAATTATCTTCTTGTAATTATGTCTTTTTGATGATAGAGTACGTAAGAGAAATGAGTCTTGTTATTTATTTATTTATTAAATTGATTATCAAAAACATTGCATAAATATGAATTCGCATATCCATAATTAGTATTTCCGTATTATGACAGTTAGTAGAACTTTCGATCGGGGAGATACTCATCATAGGGATCATCGCCTTCATAATATGACTTGAAGCATCTCTTGTGTATCGGTTACAGAGGCGGTAGGAAAAAAAAGGAAGGCAACCATTTCAGCTTTCAGAAGTGTCGATACATATATGTATATACGAGCTCATTTAGGACTTCTGTCCTTTTTGAAGCTGAATGTGGATGTTCACAGTCTCACATAAAGCAATGATCCCATTTCTTTGTTTCCAGGTGGCATTTGTATGAAACAAATGGTTTTAAATTTACTGATATTTCTTCTCATTGTTGGCGCTATATATTTATTCGTGAGTTTATCTAACATAATTCTTTGTACTTACAATCTGACCTTACCTAACAAAAATGTTACACAATAAGGGAGGAAGCAAGTGACATGGAGCCCACATGAACGTCTGTTATCTTTACGATTTTAAACGAAAATAATCGCGGAATTTATACATTTTATCATACAACGGGTACTCACGATTAACGCTTTTTAATTGTCGATATTTGGAACCAGTTGCATGCCTCGTGGTCATGGCGAAACTCGTATGATAAAATGTCTGTTATCTACTTTATTCGGGACAGAAGTTTTACCTGATATAGCACATGCGTTGCTACTCCTAACAACTAAGATGGAAGATATCAATAATTTGATATTTTTTACAACAACATTTAACCAGAAAACATCGGCGCTACACTGAACCTAGTGATGTGCCTAGTCGCTAAGATTATCCTCTCATATACGTAAAATCCCAAATTCAAATCCCTAGAATTTCTAATACGTACATGATTACCAAGACATAGACGTGAGTGAAAGCATTGAAATCGCGAAAGTTCGTTTGTTCCTTCATTTAAGAACTAGAATCTTATTACTATATTGACTTTACTAAAACTAATTCCTTCATTAATTCTTCTTGATTACTTTCTATTCTTTCCAGGCATTCCCTGACAGCCAGTTAGTAGCAACAGCTTCAGCGATCCGGCAAATCTGGTCCGGGAGCTGTCGACTGAGCTGTCGCCACAGTGAGTTCAGTGGATTCAGTGGGCTTAGCGGGCTGATCCCAGGCCACCAGGACAAGATCTGCTGTGTAACGCAAAGCAATGACGCAGGACCCAGCACCGGCTGCATTTGCGAATCTTGCCCTTGTGCTTTAATAGAAAATGTTCTCAGGTTCCATTGTTTTAATTTTATCTATTTCTAATATTTTACTAACTTGAAATTTTACGTAGCCATCGATTTCTATGTTGCAATATATAGTGCTATGTTCTTTAGAACTGTGAATAGTGATAAAATAGTTTCCAATATTAGTGGCGTTCCGTCATCGTCCTTAAGAATAGCAATGTATTTGAAATAGACTTCAGCCAAGATTCCTGTCCTGTCCAACTGCAGGCTACTGTCCTGTCCATATCCAGCTACCACTTACTCGCAACATCACATAACATTGCCTTTGCTACTTTTCAATCATAAAATTCATCTTTTTGTATGAGTATTTCCATGATACCATTAGTATACAAAACGTTTTGTTGCTTTTTCTTCTCTCAAAAATGAAATACTTTAGCGTTGAAGTGATATTTTGAATCATTATGCAAAATTATTCAGGAATTCAATTCACAAAGATTAAACTAATGTATATTAGATATAATTTTACACAGGACTTGTCGGCCGGCTGCTACAATGTACTCGAGTGCTGTAAGCCTCATTGCTACGTGTTATTATTCTGTAGTCGATACGGTAATTATGTATTTTCTATGTTTTCAAATTAGCAAATGTTTAGCCCTGTAATATATGTTAAATGGACATATGAACATTTGTAACTGATTTCAAATACAATCAAAATCAAGAAATGAGTCGTAATATCTTCCTCGGAAATTATTCATCTGCCGCCATTACGAGTACCAACATATTATGTAGACCCCTGTCAAGCGTCAATGACTATGTCAGAACCTTCTGGATTTCTACAAGTAGACTATTTTTCTCATACTATTTAATTCTGGATAAACCTTAGGACGTTCTGAGCAGTTTTCTTATGTTCTCATAAGAAACGTTAGTATTGGTTTAAAATATTTACGTAACTCAAAATGAAATCTTGGACAGATGATTAAAATTGTATTATAGCAAGGGTCGGTAAATAAATAAATGGTGACTGTCTATTTTTAGTTAACTGAAATGTACACCTACGTGCAGAGAGTGATAAACTGCAGAGCCTCCTGCCAGCGGCCTCAGGTAATAATGATGTACGTACGATAATAATTGCACTTCCTAAACTCTTATGACTCTACATAGAGTTACATGTACATAAACATGGGTGTCTGTCCTAGCGCGCATTCAGACTTTCAGGTGTATGTCTGATTCTAACTACTACGATGAACACCTTATTTGAAGTGTACACGTTAACTTCTACAACCTACATGGTACCACGTCGCCAATGAAATTGATCTATGTAAAAAAGGGATTCTTCTTTTGGTATTACTTCTTCTTTATCCAAAAATATATTCTACTAAGCAAACAAGAAAACAGAGAGCAAGCTGGAAAACCTCATGTGAACATTTTTCTTAGCAAAAGAAGAATTGGTTGCATTAGGTTTTGCTAAGTTAAACTCGTATTAGATTAACCGCCTGTAAAAGCTATCAACTTTATGTTTTCAGTTAATTGATGCTAGCGATTCGGCTTCAGAAAATATTTACTTCGGCAATAAAGACAGAGAAAGCGTCCTGAAAGCGAGGGAGAAAACAAAGCAGTCTGACGCGGGGTTACTATCTTCAAGATCTATTGTCTTCAGGGATATATCTGACACAGTTATCAAATGTGAGGAAGGACGTTCTAGTAAAAGCTTTCCAGAAGATATTGATCTTAAACAAGGGATATCAGATGCAACGTTAACACCGAAGAATGAAAAGAAAGTACCGGAGACTTTTGGAGAAGTGAACACTTGCCCTAAATGCAAGGAAAAGGGTCAAGTGTGTATTAAACGGTGCCCAAAAGCAAATTTAAAAAAGAAATAAACGTATCCACGACTAACGTTAGCTTTATTTTAGTTTTATTTGCAACTGGTTATTGGTCGAGATTTTTCACGGGCATACGACGATATTATAATACTTTACAATAAATCATGTAGATTTATAATTATAATAATATTTATATTTAAAGAAAATCTATAAAAGGCATCAAAAATGATACGAATTGTTATCTTTTATTTTACCACATTAGAGGTGGAATGATCACAATTACTTCTGTAGTTCTTACCTATCTAAAAAAACGACAGAAAACCTATCTGCAAAGTTTCAGAATCCAAGGTTTAGCGCTTTAGGTTTTTAGGCTTTTAGCTTTTTTTATTCATTACGAGAATGTTACCAATCAAATCAGTGATATATATCAACTTGTAAGGTGATAGAACCTGTATAGTTTAACTGACGAGGTGACACAACCATATTTATACCTAAACTTACATCTTACTCTTACCTTACATAGTCTAGTATGGGTCTTCTATATAGATCTTCATAAGCTACAGATGTCCGTGTATGGCAATTAATGCCTGATATCAAGAGTACTCTTAATAATCTTAAAGAATATAATTATCAGACCAAATTTTAACTACGGTTGGTACAAGATCAGTGTCGATCATTAACTTAATATACCAACGTTGGTACTTAGTCGACTGAGGTCGCCAAATGAACAACGTTGTTGGAAGGTGCTCAAAGACAAAATTAATGTTTGCTGGGTTTGTATTTGACATAATTATGACTTTTGTCGATTCCCAGAACGTAATATTGCTCTATCAACTGACAATTAAAATGTCAAACTAGTCATTAATTATGACCACCAAAATAATTCAGTGTTTGTAACCAAATTCAAAACCAAAACCAAAATATTTGAATTCAAAGCAAAATTTACAGAGTTATTTTTGAAATTAATTAACTACCATCGACTTGCTTTCCGCCGACTTCTGAACGCCGAAAAGCTGTCTCCATTTGGAGAAGAGGCGACTGGGCGATAATGTAATGTTACAAATGAAAATTATATAAAATAAAATACAAAATCAAAGTAAGATTTATCTTAATAATCTTGGTAACAATGAGTGTATACCATTGGGATAATTCAAAATTGAAAGCGTAAAAATGGATTATTTTATATCGCAAAGAGGTAATGATATATAGTATAATGCTAGTACGTATTATATGACCTGAATTGACGTATTTTAAAGACATTATTAATGTTACAATCAATTCATTATTACCACGGCCACTGGTCTCTTTTCAAAATGGGAAAAATTGGGCCATAGTCCACTATGCTGGCCAAATGTGTATGGGTAGACTTCATACATCTTTGAGAACTGTATGCAAAACTCCTAAACATGCAGGTTTCTTCGCGATGTTTCCAGATTAGGCCATTAGTCACGCTGGCCATTTGGTAGGCTATTTGGTAGACTTCACTTACCTTTGAGGAATTTATGCAGAACCGTCAAATGTGCACAATGTTTACTTTCACCGTTAAAGTATGTAATTATTAATTTCTAATGTGAAAACAACTTCAATAAACCTACTGCATGAGCCGGAATCTTAACCGCTAGGTTATTTAAATTTTTAAGCGTATAACAAACAAGTCAGCAAGCCACCTGATATTAATCAGTCGCAGCAGCTCATCGACATCCACATACAACCTCAAACAGGACTACAGTCTTATCTGAACTCGAACGTAGAATTTTTACTATTTCTGAGGACTGAGATGAACTTCTCGCTGTTAAGTGTAGACAAGTGCATTTGTCCATCTGAAACACAAGGGATGCTTCACGGTCGAATTATAGTTCAGCCATCTGTGAAACTGTTTGTTATATTATCTACATATTGTCAATTTAATTATTGATTGCAAAATCTTCCAGATTACGATCCCGAAGTTTGCTGTTTAGTGAAAACTGTCATATTTGTTGTTGTCGCCGTTTTTGTATTGGTGAGTTTTAGTGATAGTGTCAAGTACAGGATAACAAAGATAACAGGATTAAATTAATACGTTTCAATCATCTAGTATATCTAATGCTACCAAATTGACATGGAACGGATTTTTCTTTACAATTTTTAACTCTAACTGATTGTTGTTTGTACTGTGTGAGATAAACTATTATTAGGCGCATTTATTAAACTAATCTAATTCGAAGCGGTAATAATTAGATCTTTTGTTTGTTTGTGTGTGTTTGTGCGCGCTAATATCACGAACGGCTTAATCGATTTAAGTTCGGTTTTCACTAATCTATTGCACTAGGTTTTACCTCGATCTTTTCAATTTAATCGTTTTAGATAGAAAAGTTTGACAATTTAAAATTGACGGGTGACTACAAGAGAACTTTGCTGTTACAAATGTAGAAAATATCCAAAATTTGAACCCCAAGTGAACGAAGGTTTGAAAGGTAGGTAGAGTCGTTAGAACTCGCCCGGGGCGGTACCACCGCCACCCTCAGAACCCGCCGTAAAGCAACATGTTCTTCATGTATTGTG
>DWON01005596.1:0-14750 GCA_018251015.1 Phocides pigmalion okeechobee
AGTGACCACTTAACATCAGGTGGCCTGCATGCCCGTTTCTACTCTTTGTTTGTTTTAGACAAAGGGATATTTAGTTATATTTGTCCGACATTAACTATACGACGTTATAATTGGTATCCTCCCACGTTATTTAAGGGCACGTTCACGTAAACTAACGACTGCATAGGGTATTTACTTTATTATAATAACGACGAAATGAAGGAATAATTTCCTGTATGCTTGATGAGATAGTCTCGTGTGAAATGATGTAATCACGAGTTTAAAGTACACATAATATGTCAGTCGGGAACTTATACTTGAGCAAATGGGGATGTAATTGAATACTAGAGTGTTCCTGGGACTTTGCCCACAAAATAGAATATCAGGTGCCTACCAGACTCTATGGTCTATGATAAATAGTTTTGTACTTAAATGGGAAACGAAAGGGAATGGAAAGTTTAAAGATGAATACCGGGCAAAATCGTAGCCCTCTTTTTTAATCCCTTTATTTGGGTAATAAAGAGGTAATCTTAATAATAATAATTAATTAATATATTTTAAGTAGGAGTACTTTGTTTACCTTTACTTATATTTACATTATATGGGTTTATTTAGCTTAAAGAGAGCTCAAGTAATTTTGAAGTTACTATTATGAATGCTATTTTTATTTACTCTTTATTTTAATATTATTTTATTTATTCTTGGTAATTGCTTAGTACAATACAAGACAGCAGCTTAAGACACTTCAACATACTTTACCTGATACCTTGTTTAAAAATAACTCTTATTTTAAAACTTAAAATAGATCGTCAGCTTACGGTCATTATACTTAAAAAGCTTTACAGTACTCACACTTACTATAATACTCACTAATAATGAGAACGGAAGTATTAACCCTCCGCTTACAAAATTTGAAGTGGATAAAATTAATATTTTTCGTGCCACGGAAACACAAAGAAATAAACAATAAATATAAAGATATTATATTGCCAACAGTTATCTGTTTCATTAGAAAGATGTATGGCCGAAAACCGTAATTAGTAAAAAACGAATATTACGTCACTGTTCAGTCTGACATCAAATGAGTTGTAAGCATGAATTTAATGAAACAATGCTACGAAAATTAACATGTTGTCTTATGTAATAGATAAAAACTAAAATTCAAGACATACCCAAGAATAAGTAAGTGTCTTGTGTTCACCGATATGATATATATTTTTAGAAAGTATAGTTAGAAGAATTATTGATAGAAACGTGTTTCACTACACGGCTTGCATATATAGAAATACAAAATAACGGAAGGCAAGCGACATTGGTTGCGTTCCCAAATTGGATGGGTGATCACAGTAACACAATTTATTGTGCGTTTCCCTTTTTCGGAGAGCACGTTAAGGTTCCAATTGCAACCAGTAGTCGGTTTTCGCTAAACGCCGCTAACAACTGTACAGTGTTGCCAACCACGACATAAAGTATAGCTACATACAGGCTTAAAACCGAGGAACACTGTCAATAGTAATAAAAACCGGTAAACAGATGTTTCTCAGTTCGTACTATGGCAGACAAGGGGAGGGGACTCCCCATACCTGAGAACGCCAGAATGTCAGTTATCCGCTATTTCACAGACGCGATCTATTACATACATTAAGAATAACGTATTCCGGGCCGAGAATAGCAGGTTTTGAAGCTGAGCTGGACTATGACTAATTGACTTCAGTAGATCTTTTTTATGAACTTCTAAGAACTAGTTTAAATAAAAAAATAAACTTGGGTAGAGAAATCATGGGCGTGCCCACTTAACATTAGGTGAACTGCATGTTCGTTTGCTACTTCCATTATATAAAACTATGGTCTATATGGTATATAATGGTCGATAGAAACAGGCTTTTTACCATCTTCCCAGTAATATAAATGCATTGTAGAAATTAACTAGTATTCACCTTTACTTAAAAAAATATCGTGAGAATCAAAGATTTGTCATAATGTTTTCAAACGCGTAAAATCTACCAATCCGTTCTTGACTAGCATATACTATGACCCTCTGTTTTTTACCCTGAGATCACTCGTAAAAACCAGCTAAAAAACAATAATATAAGAAGGTACCATAGCTATGTTTCGATTTAACGTCGTTAAGGTAGCAAACGAGCGTGCAAGCCAATTGATGTTCAATGGTATCTACAGCTCGTGGACAACTATGTCCAACCTAAAACATTACTAAACTCATGCCTGACGTCGTGCATAGATGTATTGCTGCTCCTGAGGACAAAGATGGCCGCGTCGCTTGCAAGTGTAGTCTTCAACCGCACTTCACCCATCGAAATGCGAAAACTGCTTTATAGCGAATGATGGATAGCGGGAATACTTGCTCTATAACCTTGAAAACGAATTAATATCACGTGGAAAGAAAAAGAAACTATTCTCCGTTACTGAGGACCCCGCTTACGTCGTAGGATTGCATGTATATTGCTATCATTCACTATACAAATAAACGAATAAAAAACATTAAAAATCTACTTACAAATAATCTGCAAAGTGACAGGTAATGATCGACTATCGCCTTCAACATTAGAAGCGATACAAACATATCTCCCTGCTTGTTCTCGCGTGACCTTTTGCAGCGCCAAATGTGCGGAACCCGCAATCACACCCGCTCGCTGATTGTGAGTCAATACTTGACCCTGCCGAAGAAACAACTTTAATTAATTGACCTTAAACAATTTCAATTCGGTTTAACTTTTTCCTGATTCTTAGAGCATAACTCGTTCTATTATGGACCGACTAACGACTGACCGACGGATTGAAATATCTGTTATTTTAATTGAAACAGTATACATCCCGTTTGTTTTATTTCAATTTAACGAGAAAATTTCGCTTTTGTGGGCGAAAACAAGATATAAAATTGTATCGAGTTCAGTTAAATTTCTATTGAGAAATATAAATTGAAAACCCTTTAGTAGTAGTTTATATAATTGATATCAAAAATATTATAATAATACAATGAACATAAAATTACATCGTTAAGAGTAAGAAACAAGATATGCCATTCATTGGCAGGTGGTCCCTTTTTGTTATCATTACGCTTTTAATTCATTTCCTGAGATATTTTATTTTGCAGTCTGTTTTATGCCAAAAAAACAAAGTCAAAACCATTACGACCACAGTTCCTCCGCACACAAGCGTATTCACTTTATTTCGGTTACTGTTTTATCTGTTTTAATATATATTTGCTGCCTACACCCACGACTTCATTCGCGTGTTTTAAAAATAGCGCTATTTTCTTCCCACAAAATTAGGTACCTATCCCCTACCTACTGATACCTATTTGTCATTTAAGTCTGTCAACATCAATTCCCTACCAGCTACATTTAATTTGATGGGTTTTATTTTTTCTATGGAACCCTATTTTTATTGGAAATAACAATAGTCTAAATTAAACACTTATCACGTTTAAATTAGTTCAACCATTTAAAATGGTAGATTATTCGAAATATACAGACAGATAGATTATCAACAGTCTTGTTATTGTATTTGTAATGAAAGTATTCAATTTACAATAATTAAAAATGTTTTTGTTTTTAATGTTACAAAGACTCATTTTAATTTTATTTCTATGAATATATAATAGATTTGTTTGTCGCGATGTCTACCTGCGGCATAAATTGTAAGAACACTGCATATACTTATTTGTTTTAAATGATTTAAAAATTTAAATCAAAAAGTTAAAAAATGTAAACGTTGATTAACTACTCACATTATGTTCCCACACAACTTTGTATGCCGGCGGATAGCAGCGCACAATACATTCGAAGTAAACATCGTCGCCTTCCTCTATATCGTTGGGATTCAACTTCGAGCCAAGTTGCAAAGATACAATTGGAGGATCTGTTTTGAAAATATTAAAATGTTACTTGACGTTTTCTTAAAAAAAAGAACTTATTTTTTTTTAAATAAGTGGTATTTGAAACTCAACATGTTCCAGCTTTTACAATTTAGTAAACAACAATAATTACAAAGTATGTTATAAGGAGGATATTATGCAATGTTAACATATCATATGCATCTATCATGCATATATCGAGATAATGCAGTAGTGATTATTTACACTTTTTTGAAAATAACAAGAAAGTAGGAAATGTGTCAAGAATATTAAGTACGCAACGTGCGATTGTCCATAGCCTGAAAAGCAGAAAAGAAAATATATCTTACAATGCAAATTTAGAGTTGTCGTTGTTTGTAAAATGGAGTGATCCATCATAGAATTCGTCGCTCGACAAGTGATATCTCGACCATTATGCTCCATTCGTGGCACCCATTTTAAGAACGATATAGTTTCATTGCGATCTTCAGAATTCTGTAATTAATGAAACATAATAACATTCATCCATTAGTATTTTAACTATATTTTTCTCTTTTCTAATTATAATACCGTTGAAATATAACAACTTCACACATGCAAACATAAACAATTGGTAGAAGCTCATCTTCTACAGGATTGAGTTCCGCAATTGAACTTTCCTCAATGTGGTAATATTTTTGTCTTTAAAAATAGTGTTGCCAAGGTGTGATTTTTTGCCTAATTAAAAGGCCATATAACTTCGGTCTATAAAATACTAATGAAATACAAACAAATTAATGGGTGGCAGGTATTCTTGTCTGATGTGGTTCCAACTGATTATTTCTGCTATCATGCTGCCGAGTTAAGTGAGACAGAAGGGTGAATGAATTGATAGAATATAACCAAAATGCTTTTAAGGTACATAAGATAACAAAAGCGATGTACAAATAGAAATGTTTTAACCAAATTAATAAAAATAACTGGATCATGAAACCGACAATAAAAACGACAAAGACAATGAAATCGACTGGCAATTGTAATATCATTGCTTTGTTGTAATTGAAAGTAACATAATATTATTGCCAAAATTAATATAAACAACATTATAGATATTAAATTGAATAAGAAAAGCGGGATGCGCATTCAACATGGTTTATCGTCGGAAAATCTTTTTTAAATACATAGTAACTGGTGTTAAGTAAACTTTGTAATTTATCTATGGGTCGTAATATTTTATACAATTAAATAGTAAGAGAATGTGATTTTACTTTACCCTTCACTAACCTTAGAATAACTTTAGTATAATTTTACACCAAATTTTGACAAAAATGTGGCACACACTAACGTGCCACATTTTTGTCAAAGTTTGGGTAGCAAATTCGTTGCTAAGAAACGAATTTAAGTGCGCCTATTTAAACACATTCTTTGTTGCCCTACTTTCGTAGTACGCCGGCACCATTTTTTTCAAGACCAATTATTAATCTATGCACATATTGCAACTAGGCAAGAAGGAATAATAAGATATATAAGATTTATTATGAAACATTAGGCTGCACTCACTTTTTGTGGTTCGGTTACGTCCATCAGAATGTTGTCCAAATACCAAGTGATAACGGCGGCTGGGCGCGATCCAACTGCACGGCACGCGAGTTCAGCTTTCATTCCTACTGTTAGGGGCTGCTCCCGAACCAATATTTCTACAAATAATGGCCGTACTGAAATTAAAACAACACATTTAATAACGCAATAAAGTTATTAAATGTTAGTTACTACATATAGAATAAATATAGTATAAACTAAAGGTATATGGACTTCCGTATGGTAATTGTAAATATATAATATGTTCTACAAGACTCATTTATGTGGCATAATGCTAGTGTGGAATAGATGCCAGCCTTCCGTTCATCCGAGGCGACGATGAGTCTGACAGACACGTCCTTTACAATATTCTTTATGTCAGTTATCCACGGACTCAGCGCCAAGCGCTACGAATAAGTAATAATCTTATATAATAGACGAGTGTTTGTGGCGCTTAAGAAATTGGGCGGGGTCAGCTGCAGCCTTAACTCTATTACATGTTTCATGTATATAGGTAGGGGCGAAGGTTTCTACACAGACTATATCCTACATCAGAGCGCAATCTTTATTATATTGTAATTTACAGTTTATATGTGTTATAATATCGTCCGTTAAACTAAATTAAAAAGCTGAAACGGAATATTTTATGATAATTTAGAAAAAAGTAAGAGACATTAATAAATTATATTAACATGGCCTTGAAAGTTAAAGATAAAGTCTAGTTTATCTTCCCAGAACGATAGAAAAGTTAAAATAATATACATTAGCGTGGAGTACGGAGCAAAATTCATTATGAATTACATTATCATAACGGAGAATAATTTCCTGTTTTTCCGACAGGCCAATGGTGTTCTGGTAGAACAATGGGGCCGCAAATAAAAACTAATGGCACTTCGCGCCGTGAAAGGACACAAAAGCATTCTGTAATCCGCCGTCATATCTGAGATAATCTCACAGACAGACATGCCGGTTGATCTAGGTTAATCGCCGGGATTTGCGTGGTTTCGTTTTGCAATAAAGTAGAATGAAACCCCGTAGCTAGGGAACGCTGACAGCGCTACCTATAAAATGTTGTTATAATGAAATTGCCACGTTGTATTCTGTAGCATTATTTTTGCTATTCTACTTCAGAATATTGCAAATCATCTTTTGTTTCCATTTTAATTTGGTGTAGTCATTCGATATTAAACATTTTTTACCGTGTAAATTACCTTTTCAGTACGCACTCACGCAATAACCTCGTTAGTAAAACGTTACATTTTTAAAACGTATATTCGTTGTAAAAATTTTAAAGTCTTGTCCGAAAGTTAAGCATTATTTTAGTTTGTTATTTATGTTTCAATAAAGTTTTAATAAACGCAAACCCAGAGATCAACGCGCAGCTGAAACCGTTGAACTTACAAATAAATTTGCAAATAGGTTTTTTATATTAAATAAGTGAGCACTAAGAAAGGTATTTCGAAAATTCTGCGGGAGTGAACTAAAATATAAAAAATTGTATTATTTTCAAATATACATATATTCATGTAGGATTAAAACAGAGCTGCATTGTGTATTTGGATGTATTGTAAAACCGACATCGGCCCAAATAAAGCTGCAACTACGCGAAAAGTTACTAACTGATATATATATATTTAAATAATAGTATCGCGCGATTTACATATTTTACTACGTAATAAACTGTTACATTACATGTAAATGCTTCTGCTCGGTATAACTTTTAGTGAACCTGTGCTCATACGACATGATATTATGCGCTGTCATCATTCTTAATATTCTAGCGCGGTTAGTAAGACAAATATTACTTGCTACGAGCTGCTAAGATTTGAGGTCCAGCAAACTGAAGGTGATTTCATACAAAAAAAAAACTGTAGACGTACCTATAGATTACAAAAATCAGAGTAAAAGGTTACAGTGACAGCAGTATGAAAACCGAGTACGCAGTTAAAAAAAAAATTGATAAAAAAAAATGAGGGCGCGATGTTTTATGTCATTAAAATTTTTAAGTGATGTTTTGCTTTAACATCTTTTTTTTAATTAACAAGAAGAAACATGTTTTTTTAGTTACAGAATTACGTCAATGATTTATATATACGAGTAGGTATTCTTGGATAGAACAAGAAAATAATAGTTCAATTTAACAAGCATTACATATTGTCAAAGCTTCTAAGTTTTCTTCAAAAGTGACGAGAGATTAACAAGAGCCCCAAACACGTGACGCTCGTGTGAACATAGTTTAACATCGCAGGTTAGCTCTAAGCGACGACCTTTCACCTTCGCCCCGCAATAACGTAAAGCGAATGTTAAGCGACCTGTCTCATGAATTATTGTTCCGCAAATTGGACGAGGATCTCATTAGTCACATCTTTCAATTTAAATGTCTGTTTGGAAACTTACTCGACTATTTCTTCGTTCCCAAATTTATTATAAACTGCTATGCCTTCGAGGGCGAATACAAAGTAAATTTTTAATTTGGTCGTTGTTTATTCACTTTCGACTTCTTTGAACTTTTTTATCTTATGATTCCGTTCATGTTCTAGTAAGTCAAGAAATTTGACACAATAAATATAAAATTAATATTGAAACTATTAACATATTATATTTTAAACAATTTTATACATATTTTTCTTGTTAAATGTATGAGTAAGTACTTTATTATTAAATAAAAATTAATAAACCATAAGATGTGCCGTTGTTTATTCTTTTTTATCACTTTCTTTCATATTTTTGTGATACTAAAACCAACAAAGATTATGTTAATGAATTGTGCTAATATATACTTAACCCAATTCTACATCAAACTAATCGGACCTCGACAGACATCACACTCAATTTTACAGATAAATTCTTTATATATTTTTTTAACTTTGTGTATTTATAGAATGTATGTGGATCATTGAGATCGATTCAAAAATGTATATAGTATACGTCTAATGTACGTAAATGTATCTTGTTGAAGAGTTACATTCAGACTGTTTGTGTCAAAATACAGTTCGATAGTCAAGTTCAAGTATAAAATAATTAACTTTCTTCACGCAGAAGTATAGTAATATATTCGTATAAACATTCATTCATACGAATTTATACAATAATAATATATGAGACATATAATAAGGATTACAGATCGATAAGGCCGATCAGGAAAGCTTAATAATATTAAAATGATACTTACAATACAACTGTATTTGAACGCTGACTCTCAAAGGTTGAACCAATGCCGTGTTGCTCGCGGTGCAGGTATATACTGCCTCAAAAAACTCTCTCTTCAATCTAGGAATTTTCAGCTCCAGAACACTTAGCCTGGACCCATCTTCGACAGGTTCCTGCTTCGCTACAACCTCATCTTCGTGCATCCATTTTAGAGTCGGCATAGGTTTTCCTAAAAAAATCTTAGAATTGCGTTCTGGCACAAGATTATAGTTCTTTTACCAAGGGTAAAAGAACAAAGTATTAGTAGTAAACAAGGGTTTAGTCCACCTTATAACTGGCCTTGTATTTGATGGTCAGGAATAGTACTGTAAACGGTCACAGATTATTTGGGTACCTAGACTCACAGCCAGTACATTTCCTGGTAGGTACGTATGAGAACAACTCAAAATTATTCGAATCACCATTCAACAGTTGGGTACATCGCTGATGTTTTCCCATTACATCAAATATTTTTGGTAATTTTGGATTATTGAAAAACACTATTGAACCTCGAAGTATTTGGTACCCGGAAAAGCAGTCCTCGTAACTGGATAGGGAGCCATCACAGAGTAGGTTCGTGAAAAGTCAGGAGGGTAGAACTACCGCAATTTTGTTAAAACTACTCAATTATTATTTCTACTTCAACACACCCTTCAAAATAAAACATATAACACATAAATATTGTTGCCGGTTATCTCTATAATCAAAGAACAAATAGGTAAATCAAAATAGAGTTCTACCAGTTGTAAAAACCACACAAGTAGGTTAAAGTGCCTAGGCCTAGGCCATTTGACCTACTTCACCTCATAGCAACCACATATATATCGCGCTACTGTGTTCTCAGTGTGCGGTAAATGTACTTATAAGTCCCTCCAATTTAGTCCTCCGAGAGGCACGATACATCTATGACTTTAACCCAAATCAAACCAATCCTCGTTTATTGTAAAATACCGGTTTTAAAAGTTCTAACATATAATGTTCCTCTTTATTCCTGCCACAAAATTATTACAATGCTTATAATTTAATCATCCAATTACAAACATTTAAATAAAAAATCAACATACTTGGAATAAAATTATCATATATTTAATTTAAATTATACAAATTAAATAAACGTTTACTGATATTCATCGGTTTAAAAGATAATTATATGATAATAGAATTTGTTAAGTAGGAATTGCAGCGGCACGTACGCAATTTGGCATTTTAGCAAAAATAACGTGCGCATCTCATAAAATGTTATGTTTTGCATGCTGCTGTATTGAATTTAAGGTTGCTTCCCATTGGTTAAAGGTTAAATTTAACTTTTTGTACAAATTTAAATAGTCGAATATGTATGGACTTAACACTTTGGCTGCGGCGCTCAAACGAGCATATCAGATCGGGCCAGCGTCGCGGGAGGCGAAACTAAGCTAGAGCTTATTTCTCTACACTGAAGATGCGCCGACAATTCACTGAAATATTGTATTTTTTAGTATCTATGTGTCATCTGCGACTACACAGACGTAACGTCCGTTCCCAGTTTTGTTGCGCCGACATAAACTTAGCACTTTTATTCGCCAGTAATCCATGCGGACCTGTCCGTACAACACAGGCGTGAACGGGCCGCAAGCGCCTTACGCCGCGCATTACGCGGCGGTGTTGTAACGCGCAGGGAAAGTGTTAATAGCGTTAATATATTAGGTTTGTTGGAATGTGGTTTACAGGAGTCTTAAGGTCTTACTTAAACACTTCTTTTGCACTTGAAAGGTCAGCTTTATTGGCAGAGAGTCCCAAATATGCAACATGCAAGAACTGATGATACGCCATAATAATACGCAGTCATCAAATCCAATTGGTTTACTATTTTCCTCAACATTTAGAAAAGGGTAGAAAAGCTTACTTAGCTTCTTATATATTTTCAGTTCAAATTAAAATCTGAATAAGGGCCTAAGTAGTTTGTTATTATATTATCGTTTATTTAAGTCCTAAATGGTGTATGTCATATTGTGGTATCTTGAATGTCTGTAGTCTAAATTTCATATATATTTTTTCAATGTTTATTATGAATTATTTTTGAATGAATATTTATAACCAACAAATATAGAAAGATGTAATTTGAGCTTGATAAAATATTGAAAATACCACAAAATTACGACAATGAAAATTTTCGTAAAAACTAATTTGCTTTATCAAGTTTCATGGATTTTTGTTATAAAAAAGAAATACCTTAATTAGTTTTATCACTTTTCAAGTTAATACGAAAACGTTAATTAATTATAGCACACAATAATTTGTCTTTTATTTCGAAAGTGAGCGCAGCGTCAATGAAATTAGTTACAAAACTAGAACTCGTTTGACTTCTTGTTCTAATGTTACAGGCAAGGAAAACTAAACTTCATTACAATTCTTGCATATATTTATAGTTGATATTAAATCATTTTTACTGCAACACAACATTGTTTCCGAGTAAACATCAATTTCAATTTAGCGTTCAATTCAATCAAGAAATCGACGATTGAGACTAAAAGTTTTAACTCGGTAAAAAACCTTAGCGCGCTTGCATACACAGTTTGATCCACTTTTAGAGTTATACTCGTTTAAAACTGCATAGTATTTTTCGATAGATATTAAAAACCAATTTGCATGTAAAATATATTTTTCTGAAGCCAATTACACTTATTTATTTGAATGAGTGTTTTATTGTTTTCACTATATGTAAGTTTTGTAGCAATTTGAAAACTGCCAGTAGGTCTCCAGCTTCAACGGCTTTGTTCTTTAAGGGGACTTTCTAAAGTAAGTAACGGTACTGAAATAGGCTGACTACTCTTTAATCTTTTGTATTTTTACAACCTCACAAAGATTCCGTACACAAAGTCTCTAAGTAAACTTGACAAAATTTGTATAATTTGTGGAATGACTTTTGTATCAAATATTTTTTCTAAAACAATTATAATTATAAAATTGAGTCAATCCAAAAAACAATTGCGCTTACTCAAAACTAAATACTAGTAAATTCTTAAGGATATCCCCATATTATCTAAGTTGAGACGCTTAATTACACTACGATAAATGTATACAAGGATTAATCGTAATACAATTATAAAATATAAAACATAATAATAAAAATATGGTCAGTAACTTTACCTCCACTGACGACACAGGTAAGTTTCAGCCTGGTGTCCTCGTTGTAAGGGCCAGCAATACCCACCACCTCTTTGTCGTCTTCGTCAAATATCTTTGGCTTTTCCGGTAGCTCTGTAACAATAGATAATAGTTAATTAATTGGCCCCTTTATTGATTGCCGGAATTACCCGTATAGTGGTTGAACCCTTCGTGGTTCAATTATACGTTTGTATAATTGAACCACGAAGCCTTATAATAGCAATATCAAACACTATATTCTGATTTAAAAAATAAGGAAGACACTTAAACGAATCGCAAGAAAGTTTTACGCTAGACATGAATTCAAGCCGTACAGCCTCTAAAATGTGCAAGTTCTAGTATTTATGGCTGGCAGTGACATCATTACGCATCGCGCTTCAGCGCTCCACTTAATGAAATATTCGGTATCGAAAGTTTCCAAACCTTCGAATTAGGATTACACGTGTTGGGCCTCATTGAGTATAATTATGTGACCGCGTGAGAAAGTCCTATTGCCGAACAAATATGTCGAGTATCAGGCGTAATTTGTGGAAATCAATCAGTTATTGTTAAAATAGTCATTGTTAAAGCCTCATTTGCAATAATCCGCTACCACCGTGTGTAATGGTATATTTTTCAATGCATGCACTGCGCCCCGACTACCTCCTGGATAGGAAAAAGTGAAGAGAGCAAAATTATAGCACTAGGTATACATATTAAGACCACCACGTGTTTCGCTCCAAAACGGAGCATCATCAGGGTAAGTATACTCTGCGATGGTTAATCACTGAGTAACATTTCCGTCGGACTACCGGTCTCATATGGTGGACCCAACCTTCCTTTAATACTCAGTCCTAGTGGAACCGGTATCCGGTTATTTTTTTCACGTGTTATGGTAATGTGATATGATCACGTGATTGTATTCGCCCCAAAAGAGCGGACAAATTATATATTATATTTTTAATTTGAATTCATAAAAACAATAAGTAAAGGACAGCTAAATACACCAATTTCTTCATTCTACAGTGGAATGCTACAGTTGTTATTACGTTTTATGGTTTCTCGTTGTTCAAGTACATTTGGTCTACAACCCTTCTAGCCTAGATGTAGAATTTGGTAGTTATACATTGAAACATATACCATTATACTCGGCGGATTGTTGTAAAGTAATTTTTAATAATAATTAAAACAAATATGTCAATTTATATACATATTTATACAACACCTGACTAATACGTAATGGATTTGCCGGGCTTTCCACGTTTGGTAAGAGAGGCAATAGAGATCAAGAAACACCCTCAGAACTTCAATAGAGAAGATGGTTTTAAGTTAGCACAAACGTGGACTCCAGTGGTTAGTCTATGTAAATCACAAATAGTGCAAAGTTCAGTGCGTAAAGATACAATTAGTGTTGTGTATCGTGATATGGAACGCAAAAAAGAAAAACGAACCAGACGTAAGGTATATAGATTAATCTGTCACTAGCAGCTGTCAACAGTTTAACCCCCGCCACCGCAGTTTCGCCGTGACCACGAGCCATGCAACTGGTTCGAAATTTCGGCCCGTTATATTGCATTATGTATGGATTCCGCGATAATATCAGTTTAAAATCGTAAAAAAGTAATATTTATCAAATGGTAAGACAAACTTTAATTAAACAGCAAAACCTACTAGAGAGATACCTTCTTTCAACTCCATCCACACCATCACCATCACACAGTGATACAGATATAAGCTTTAATCGAATCGCTTAGATATTTAAAACACTCACTCACAATTTTGGTAGGGTAGAAAAACAGTTCGAACGGGTATGTACCACCGCCGCTCGTATAATCCTCCATGAAGTAATTCTTGTGTTTCAGTTGGAGAGGTGCGGTTGCCCGCTACACATACAAACGACAAGACCATCTCAGTCCTCGAGAGTCAGGCAGGACTTTACTTCTATTTGAAGATAGATGTACATGTGCATGCGTTGCAGAAACCACTTAATATCAAATAGTATGCACCCACATTTGATACTTTTCCCACACAAAAAAAATCGCTTGCTTTAAGTAAAAATACAGGTATTTTCTAAAATTTACTATGATGTCTACCATTCCTAACCATTTTCAGAAGCTATCAAGTAAACAAATATCATAAAACACAAATTCAACTCTTTATACGTACAAACAGACCACCAAACGGCACCTGCCGCATTAAGTATTCCGGTTGGAGCGTCTCACAGACAAACATTTGTACCGGAGTTCATTCACAAACGCACTGTATGAGTACTGAAAACGACCAGTTCGATATCAGCAAAGAAACCCTTATCACAACGATACAAAGATCACTTTTCTATAACAAAAAAGTTATCGATAGTAACGTGCGTGAATAGCGGGTCTAAACATTTGCATAGATTATCGCTGTGGGTGGACTTAAATAATTAATATATTAAATTCCTTATAGAGTTATATTTGACGTAATGTGATTGATTGTATAAATTTTGACCGCAGCTTTACTCACGCATAAATCAATCGATAAGGTAAAGGTGGAGATATATTAGTACCTAAACGACATTAGAAAGACAGAACCTAAACAGAGCTATCCGAGTAGAAGAAAGACTAAGGGAGTGCCCTCATGCAATAGCTTCTTCAAGTGCATAAATAAAGCTTATTGGACTAATATCCTGATTATTAATATGCACTAGTTTTAATACAAGCTTCTCGTAATTGGGTAAGAAAAGAGAGTAACCCACAGCAAGCGGTTCCTTTTGTTATGGAAATGCATGAATGTAACAATGCTAAGTAAGTCGCGACACAGTTACTGTGCGTGAATCAGCCCGCATGGGTCCCGCCTTGCATAATTTGTGAACCAGCTTAGAAATCTGATTCAGCAACTTTGCTGTCACAAAAAATGTATTGGAATAGATTCCAATAAACCAACTTTTTTATTATTGTGAAAGAGTAAGAAACGGGCATGCAGGCCACCTGATATTAAGTGGTCACTGCAACCCATGGACAACCACGTCCAATCTCAAATAGAACAGAAGTTCTATTTAAGGATGGACGCG
>DWON01005597.1:0-14749 GCA_018251015.1 Phocides pigmalion okeechobee
TTCCTACTCTTGAGGACTAAGACGGTCGCCTCCAATAATGTGTATCCGGCAACCACACTTCCCCAACCGAAACACAAAATTATAATTATTTTTGATGATAACATTACTTAACGCATGTGCGGCTTAATTGATTTGATGATAGATGACGCCACACGTAATGGAAGTTTGGTATTGATAATGGAAACTCTTCTGATGAGTGCATAATTCGAGAAGCTTCGACGAAGTGTTTTACCTCAATAATAGACAAGTTGACTTTAGACTTAGAATTAGGATATATTTCACTGATATGGTTTAGTTTTATTTTATTAAAGATCTCTAAACATATCTATATTAATATAATTAAAACGTTATATGTAAACTTATCTCACTTATTTGACTTATTTGTCCCTACTATTACTTAAGGATGAAATTTTGGTTTGTTCATTTGTGTTTTTTATCATAAAAAGTAAAATAAAACGAATTTATATGTATGTGAAGTTCTATAATAATTATGCGCGCTGCTCAATTCGAAGCGAATAATATAGTCTCCCTTCCAAAACCCTCCTTCTCCCCTAGTTTGTATCCTATTTAGCTATCTTTAAAGAAGACTGTCGAACTGAAAAGTACATGTAAATATTAATCCCGAGAATTGAGCAGGAAAGCACAGTGTACTAAGTACGAGGCACATAATATATTTTGCATGTGCGTGAGAGAAGTAAACGCGCTAACTAAACCACACGCCTCGATTCTAGTTGATGTAGATAGAACTTCAATTTGAGGCGATATGCGACAAGTATTAAACAAAAATTGCACTTCAAACTGTTTTAATAACTAGTTTTTTATCATAAACGCGCAAAATAAGTCGTGTGCGCCTCGATTCTAGTTCATGGTGATCGAACCTCAATCTTAGGTAAGTTGCAGCGAGTAATAGATAAAAATTGCATATCAAACTTTATTAATAAGTAGCCCTTTATCAGTATAGGAAAATGCAACCTGCTGTTAGTCTGTAAAGTTTTAATATTGCAAGTGTTGCAAGACTTAATAAGGTTGCATGAATGTTTTTATTACATTTTTAGCAAGTCAAACAGCAAGCGAGCAGGTTAACTGATGTTAAGTAGTCGCTGAAGCTCATAAACATCCACATACAACCTCAAACCGTACGAGTCCTCTCTAAGCTCATCTACGTACGAGCTTAGAGAGCCTTGCTACAACACACTACAAATGACTTTCATAAGCACAATGTATATTAAAACTCCAAATTTAAAGTAATAGCAACCGTGCCAACGTACCGTTCAGAGCGCAAAAAACACAGTCAGAAAAAAAAACATAAAATGGTGATACCGTCTAGCTAGTTTAGCGCCTGACATAGTTAAAAGCAAAGCAAATAACTAAATTATATATAATATATAATATTAACTAATTTAGTTTTTAAAACATTGATTAAACTGATTTTCGTCTTCAACACACAGTTTCGATACCTTAAAAAACAAATCTCTCCGCTTTGTTATATGAGTATAGATATATGTATTATAATTATACATTTTGTAATACGGAACCGATTATATGCATATCCGTGTCGTAATTGACCAATTATAAATTTTGTTTTTGTAACTGTTTGTCTTCGTACAACGTTGGATCTTAAATATCGCAAACGGACGAATTGTTTCATTCCTATTTTATATCAGATATTAATTAGCTATCATATAACCCTTCAATAATCGAACCTAGAACCTTCTACGTACAAAACTTTATGTAATAACCATTTACGTTCAATAAAAAATCATATTTTTTCTACAGTCGTAAAAAATACATATAAATTGCTACAAATTTCATTTATTTCTAGTAATACTAAAGAAGTGATTTACGAGTAAGGGTTCCGTATAAGTTTTATAAATGAATAAATGTGATATAACTCGTAGTTACATCACTTTTTTCATGATTTTTCCCTTTACTTGTGCTAAGATATTAGTTCTAACCAAATATCATGAGAAGTTAAATTTTTCACAGTTCCAGAAAATTTGACGTGAGCTTTCAATATTCATTTTAACTGGATATCTGGACGTGTTTTTGAGAAAAAGGGCCTTGACAGACAGATGCTTATATTATTCAGATTATAGATGGATGACGATATGATCGTATAAAAGGTTTGTTCCTTATTTAGTACGGAAAACTGGCAGACAGGCAGATGGATGGATGGATCGACAGATAGATAGAAATACTAATCGACAGACAGACAAAGAAACAGAGATATAAGCACACAAGTTGATAGATAGACAAACGTACAGACGGGCAGATAAATCGTCAAACAAGCAAAGAGACAGACATACAGATAGTCAAATTGAAGGGCAAAGATATCTCTTTGCCTTTGTCTGGCTTGTCTATCGACAGATAGGCAGACAGACAGTTAGAATATCTATCTGCATATCAGAAATACACACATACAGATAGACGAACAGACAGACAGACAACCTGATAGCTAGACAAACAGACAGGCAGACAAACCGAGGGACAGAAAGCCAGGCAGACACACAAACAAACATATAGACAAAAAACATGCGGAGATCAATATGATCCCTTAAGGCTCTCTTGTTCCTTTTAAGGTACGAAACCCTAAAAAATCCAGCAAACGCTTCAACACTATTCATTATGTTACGTGCGTGCTTGATCTTTATGCTTGCTCTGGGAATATCAACAAAGAATCCATTACAAATTTTAAAATTAAGCCAGCAGTACCCGTACGCTAACGCCTGTGACCAGATGTGTGTTGACCTTCCGGAAGACGATGTACAACCAGTGTGCATGATGTACAGCAGATACAAGAGAGGTTATCAGTATTTCGTTAACTTGTGTCATGCGAGACGCACCATCTGCAGCGAAAATATGGGTATGAATGCGTTTTCCTTTTTATGTTCCCGTTTCGTTTTGAATGTTCCATTCAGTTCCATGTGTAGAAATAAAGTGTCTTTATCGATATCCATTATCCCAGTATCCGTAGTAGACAATACAAAAAAGGAAAACGAATTAAGCGTAATTTGTCTCCAACTAGCATCTGTCAACAGTTTTCCCCGTCACTGCAGTTTAGCCTTGACCACGAGCCATAAGGACATTTTATAATCACGAAACCTCCAGATGTCTATCTGTCAGTGTCCGTCTATATGTTCGTCCTTACGTCTTTTCGTCTTTCCGTCCGTCCGTCTTTTCATCAGTCTGTTCATCGATTCGTCCGTCCCTTCATCCTTTTGTCCATCTGTTCGTTCGTTTACCCGCCCGTGCGGTCGTCCGTCTATTTTTCCGCCTGTTCGTTCGTCCGTCTGTTCATCTATCTGTCCTTCCGTACTTCCCACAAAATTAAAAACATTTTTGTCGCTACGTGTGAAAGACCCTTAGTAATAGAGGATATTGTATTAAACATTTCTCAGCGAATTTTATAACTTTCAGTCTTGCATATGGTTCATCCAAGTAGATGCATGAAAAGTGGCCAATTCTTTATGCCAGTGAACTGAATCTGCATACATTTGCATAGAAAACGCAGCATAGAACACTGAAGATTTTTATTATTCAACTTCGCATATTCTGTTGGAATATTGTATATACGTTTATGAAAAGTAATGAATTAAATTTCAATATTACATTTAAAGTTTTCTTAAATATTATGAGTTTTTATTTTTATATTTCATTGTGACCAAATATGAAGAGGTAAATGTAAAGGGTACATCGTTTTTAATGTGAGAAGAGTTGCAAACGAGCTTGCAAACCACCTGATGTTAAGTAGTCGCAACTCATAGAAATCCACGTGCAATCACAAACACGACTAAAATCCTATCTGAGCTCGAACGTAGATGCGTTGCTACTCGTGAGGACTAAGATGGTCGCCTCGCTTCAAAGTGTAGCCGGCAAACGCACCTCTTCAACCGAAACACAAGGACTGTTTAAGTGGATTATGAGGGCGGTGGTGGTATCTCCCCGATCAAACCGATTAGTTCTCCCACTTTTAAAAGCTTGAAGGACGGAAAACCGATGAGGTAGAAAGTTCCTCTAGTGGCGACCACATCTAAGAGCACAGGTCCCTCAACCGACGTGAACCGACGACTTGGTAATGCTAGCGGGTAACCGCTGGTTGCAGAGGGCACAGAATCGGTCTGAATAGCACCATCTAGGGAACGCCTATGTCCAGCTGTGAAGACGTAAAGGACGATGGAAGGATGAAATGTTATTAATAGATTTTATTATATAACTGATACTCACGATTAACGCTTTTTAATTGCCGATATTACGAACCAGTTACATGGCTCGTGGTCACGACGAAATCAGTTTTGTACCCGTTATGTAATAAAATATATAAATTCCGCGATGACATTAATTGAAAATCGTATGATTTTAAGGGAGTTTTCATGTTAGAAAGGCTTGTCTAGGTTTGATGTTAAATGATCGAACTCTAAATAGAAGCAAGCCAGAACCTTCACGATTCGACCGGGGTGGTACCATTCTCACACGCACTTCTAGCGTGAAGTTTACCTGCGTTTCGGTAGTAGTAACCGGCGCTTATAAATAAGGCGACCACATAAGTCTTCAGCAGTGATTGACTTCAAGTAGGACTGCCGACAGCCAGATTTCTATGCAACAAATGAGATGTGGAACCATGTTTACTAAGTTATCTCTTGACAAAGATGAGTAAGTTTAGGTCATGATCAAATTGAAATTGAAATTCAAATATTTTATTTCATTGTAAGGTATTTATATTCACATAATGAATGTCAAGGGTACAATTTAAAATCAGTACATCGGCTTTGAGCGCCCTGTTGGCTATGATTGACCTGGAGAAAAAAGTCGGCGGAAAAATATTCCATTATGCTAGTTAAGTCTCCAATATCGCTTGGGTCTGCGAAGAAGATTTGCATTGAGGCCCGTATTCTCCTGCCCAAACGGGGATGGGATGTACCCGTTGAAGATAGCAGTTAAATGAATCTCGATAGTGAAGTCTACCGAGATTTAACCGATCAAGTCATGACTTCAAAAACTTCAAAGGTTTAGAGGAAGAATTATATTTCAAGCATAAAAAATAAAACTTTGAAATATGGTACGTGACACAAATAATATTTTAATCCAATATACTCGAAGGCAGAAACAGGCAGTATTTTCGTTTGACAAATTCACGAAAACAGGTCCGGAATCCAATTACCCTTATTTCGGTAGCTTTGCCATTTTTCTTGTGGTGTCTTTACCTCTTGTTCCGTGTTCTGTTTCCGTTCGTGATATTATTAAACAATTAACGTTAAATCTGTTTTTGTGTAAAATACTAAATCTTGGTGCTAGCTATGGATTCTAACTGGGATATATATGAAGAATTAAAAAAAAAACAGTCAAAAAAGGGAAAGTTATTGTATTGCAGCCTTAAGGGTAAGGATAAGCCTTAGGGTAAGGAAGGTAAACACTACTTTTTATATGTTAATTTCAAAATTAATAACTACCATATTTACAATGATGAATTATAATAAAAACCTAACCTAATCAATCTAAAAGGAGTCCGTGCCCATGCGGCATGGTTCCAAGAACACTAGCTGCATTCCCGCGTTTAATAGCAATCGCAATTCTCTGCGCGAAACCAGCCATCTTGTCACCGGCGGCGTCGATCAAACGTGGTACTATTTGTTATTTCAAATACATAAATATGGTATTACAACTATTAAATGACATGATTTTGTACTATTTTTCCGTTCATAAAATTATGCCGCATGAGCACGGACTCCCTTTAAATTGTTTAGGTTAGGCTTATATGTATATTTATTAGTTTTAAGGTACTCCATCTTACGTTTGTTTACCCTAAAATTTCACAAACAACGTACAGTTTATTAAGAACGAAAAACTTGTTCAACTTAAAAACGAGAAGAACGTGGCTCAAGACTATTCAAGACTATTATTAGGACGTAGATTATCAAAAATACTCATTTTCGGTCATGGGTTGGATAACCCACAATATGACCGAAAATGAGTATTTTTAATGTAATCAAAAGTGACATTTTGTGGGATGGATCCTTTTTGATAATCTACGTCCATTATATAAACGATCGTGGAACTGTACAACACAATGTATTTTATAGGTGGGAGAACTATAGGTCGACCGGGTAGGTACCACCCCCGCCCTCATAATCAACCGTAAAGTATTACTTGCGTTTCGGTAAGAGAGGTGCGGTTGCTTGCTACACTTTGAAGCGAGACGACCATCTTAGTCCTCAGGAGTAGCAACGTATCTACGTTCGAGCTCAGATAGGATTTCACACATCATGTTTATGTTTGCATGTAGATGTCTATGGGCTACGACTATTTAACATCAGGTGGTTTGCATGCTCGTTTGCTTCTCTTCTCACATATAAAACACACACAAAATGATTGTAGAAGATAAGTTATTCAAGAATATTACAAAGAAAATGTGTAATATAAATACTGTAAAAAGACTAGGTTAATGTCCATTGCCTCTCAGATCCACTCTCATGATAGGTACTTTACGATACCGCGCCGCTCACTTGCCGCATCTACTTATCTGTGCCATCTATTACGAACCTATTAGAGAAATGCTCGCAATTTACATCTGTTATGATAAGCCAGTTATGCATATTGCACTCAAACTACTTAACGGATAAGTCACTTGTTTCAATGTGCGCGGATAGGCGAAATGTAGGCGAGCACAATGTATATGTTACGGCTGAAGTTTGTGTAAACTTAGGTTAAGAAAAATTGAAGGTGGGAAAACGATAGTTCGATCGGAGAGGTAACACCGCCCTCATAATTCACCGTAAAACAACATGTTCTTCATGTATTGTGTTTCGGTTGGAGAGGTGCGATTTCCGGCTTCATTTTGAAGCGAGGCGACCATCTTAGGGGTAAATTTGTATCTACGTTGTACGTGGATGTCTGTGTGCTACGAGTGCTTCACATCAGGTGGTTCGCATGCTCGTTTGCTACTCTTTTTACTTAAAAAAAGATTAAATTTGCTTCCATTGATAGTTAAGCTTAGCTCAGACTGTTCAAAAGAAACTTTGTTCATATCACATGATACTTATTTTAATAACATTAAACAGTACTTTTAGAAGTCCTTTGCAAGTTGCCAATTTTGAAAAAAATGTTTTACAATAGCCAAAAGTTATTTAACATAAGATGTATACACGCATTAATCTCTCGTTTGAAATAAAGTTATTACTTAAATAAACTTAAATTTACCCGTTCACCCGTTAAATATAGTAAATGAAACAGTAGTTGAGTTGATTGGAAATATTATTAATATATGGAACAATATTAAAAATTTCAATATTTATTTTTGACACTTTCCGTGACTACGAATCTGTGTTTTTACTATAGGAACGCAACCATACGATTAGTCCCATGTTACATATTTATAATATCTAACCTCTCGGTAACCACTCATAATATATACGAAGGCGCCCATCTCACTCTAGCCTTAATGTATAAACTCATTTTGTGTAAAAAGCGTAATTGTTGCCACAAATCGCTGGTATGAAATATTGGTAATTAAAAATCGTGAGTACATTACATGCAAATATTTCTCTATTTCATTTATTGTTCCGTAGCAATAAAACATACCTAATCGTCTAAAATTTTCTAATACCCAACGTCTGTTATATCTAATTGATATGCGAATACAATCAAATCGGATCACTTCAATAGAAATTGCTTATTCGCGGCGCGTTCTAAAGAAAATATTATTTACGGAGATAAGTCCGTGAATAAAGATTTGATAAGGTCAATTAATTTTCATTTAAAATGTACCGCGTTGCAATGTTTTAGTTATTTATAGATCTAGATTCTAGATCTTTAGACAAGCTTTTTATTAATGTGCTGCAACATTCTGTCGCATTACTTTTGCATAATCTATAGTTCTCATTTGCACTACATAGAATCTGTTTTAATTTTTATAAATTTCTTCTTGACTGCATTAATTAGCAATTATTCAATGCGGCGCTATTAAGAAATAATCTCATATGCATTTTTGATAGACTGATAATTTAATGTCTGTCTGCTATGCTAATCGTTTTCTTAATAAAAATACTAAATCAGTATTATCGAAGGACCAACAATATTAGGTAAGTTCACTGAACTTACCTAATATTGTTGGTCCTTCGAGCCGCATACATAAGGATTTAATCATTTTAAATTTTTTTGCAATTAAAGAAACAAACAAGCATGCAGATCACCTGATGTTAGATGGTCATTGACGCTCATAGACATCCGTAACAAATTCCATATAGATTAGGAGTACCTCCAGATAAGTCACCAACCACACTCCATGATACATAAGACATGGTCACACAAGAAAAGGAGTAGCATTTGTTTAAGTTTATCCATTAAATAAGTTCTTACAAGAGAATAATAAAAACTAATTAATTAAGGAACTGTTAAAATAAACTATGTGTGCTTTAAATTATATCCCTGTTTTTTTTATTGTAAATTGGGAATTTGAGAATTGTAATCATTTTAGAAAATTTGTACAATAAATTACAACGACACCGCCGCCCTCATAGTCCACCGTAAGGCATTACTTGTGTTTCGGTTGGAGCAGTGTGGTTGCCGGCTACACTGAAGCGAGGCGACCATGTTAGTCCTCAGGAGTAGCAACGTATCTACGTTCGAATTCAGATAGGATTTCGGTCGTGTTTGTGGTTATACGTGGATATCTATGGGCTGCGACTACTTAATATCAGGTGGTGGTTGCATGTTCGTTCGCTCTTCTCACATAAAAAATAAAAAATTAAAGAGTTTCAGAAGTAATTAATGTATTCTTTAAATTAAATCTTTGTTTCTTTGTTGCAGATACGTCATCGATTCGGTCTCTTTGACGAGGTGTGTACGTCCGGTGGTGTGCAGGTGCGACATTGTAATTGGGTTCGATTCCTGCGCACCTCAGAAAATTATGGACCGCAAGTAAGTTGTAAATTTATTTTATTTAAGAGCATGAGACGCGGTTCATTTTAACCGACTAAATTTCGTTGTATTTTATATAATTTAACTCAAAACTTCGTTTATAAATTAATTTAATTTGGTAAATATTTTTTATTTAAAAGGGTTTAATTCCTTTTTCCCATTTAAATTTGAAGATAATCTATAAGGGTGGAAAAATATGCGATCAAATTGTGTATTAGATTTGGGTTTAAATTATAATTGAGTAATTCAACTAATAAAAAGTAAATAAATATAAATAAAACTATTTTTAAAAGAAATTTGCATCCCTAAAGATGATAATCTATATTCATATGTCACACAAAGAATTGCGATCGCTATCCCGCGCGGGAATGCGGCTAACGTTCTTCGCACCATGCCGCATGAGAATGGTCTCCCTTCAGAGTGTATAGTTTGGACTTTTATTATAATTAGTTTTAAGTTAATTGCTATATTAAAGTTGATTTATATATACCCAAAGTGACTATGAAATGTATTTAAGGGTTCATCTTTTGGGTACTTTGTAGCGTAGAAACAACCATACCAGCCTTACATGCAGAGAGCTCCAGGTTCGATTCGTGACGGACTAATTAATTTAGATTACTGTCTCTGGCTATTAATATATCTACCGCAAAAATGATACAAGGAATTCTAGTGTAGGGCTATAAATGTATACTAAGTATATAAGCGTCTGTTTTATCAGCTGTTTTAACTTTACATGGTGTTTAAAATTACGCGTTAAACGAGATAATTTCAGGATAATTAGACACAATAGGATTATTTGTCCAATGAATGGATAAAATAAGCCAGTTATAAGTGCAGTGCGTATATTTTATGATAGGTGTAAAAAACTTACGGTGCATTGTTTTAATACATTGTTCTGCTATTGTATTGGTTTTTATAATACTAATAGCAATATAATAATAGGGCTAATAGGAACCATTCTTTTTTTATTTTAGTACCATATTTTTAGTTCTCAGCTGCATCAATTTTATGTCTTACTGATAGACAAGTATTATATATATCCCTACAATCCTACTATACTATATAATCATATATATCCTACTACTATCCATATAACTTGGGAGGGGTTGGCGTGTGTTCCATTACACTTGTACAAGTCCAACGTATTTATCGGGTTTTCTTTCAATTTATTAATAGGATCTTTGACCAAATTTAATTACCGTCATCGATTGATAAAATCCGAAACCGACTGTATATGATGTCATTCAAAGCGTTAGTCATCGTCACTAATGGTCACCCATCCAAATTTTGACCGCGCCCGAGGTTGCTTCATTTCGTTGATCATTTCCGATATTGCGGAGCTTCATGGCCTATATTGAAAATTATACTTGTTCCAGGTAAACCTAGTCTGTACGAAGGTGAAAGGAGAGCCTGTATACGAAGCAGTAAAGCCTGTGTCGGCACACACGGAACTTGTCGTATATTACTTACCTGAAAGACCTGAAGAACTCTTCTTCGTCAGGATGAGGAATAATTTGTACAGACAGACGATGGACTCGATTTTAGAAGGTTGGTTTTATTTATTTTTTAAAAGAATAGTAACAAAGTTTTGAATCTGAGTGCCTAGGGGACACATTTCTATCGTTGAGGTCTAAAAAGGCTGCCTTGCTTCTAAATACAGTCAACTGCCACACCTATCTCACCTCTAACCGAAACATAGATTGCTTCAAGTCAGGTTATGTTACGGCGGTGGCATCTACCCAAAACTATAGATCTAAATACCGTCAAAAATTTTAATTTTACATTCAGTAACAAGCTTTGTTAGTTTTTATTTTATTTATCGTTAATCTCTTTATACTTAAACTTAAAGATGGTGAATAATATGACACCCTCATAATCTGCCGTGAAGTAATTCTCATCTTTCGATTAGACAGGCGGGGTTGCCGGCTACGCTTAGAAAATATGCGACCATCTTAGTTTTCAGGCCAAGCAACGCATCTACTTACAACTTGAGACAGATTTTTGTTCTATTTATGGTCGTATGTGGATGTTCGTGGAGTGTAGCGATTATTTAACATCAAATGGCTTACTTGTTTGGTACTCTTCCCACGAAAAATGAAAGGCTAATGAAATAATTGAAGCTCTATTTTTTAAGTTAAAACATTAAATTCTGAATTAACCCAAATGTAAGTAATACCAAGTAAAACAATATATAAATAACTGAAATTTATGTAACTACGTAAAATGTTTAATACAAAAAATCTCATTCAAATTACTGTTCTTTGGATGAGTTCCGAAAATTTTAAAGCTTCAGACAGTGTTTGGTTTCTAAACCTTAAAAGGCTTAGTTAAATTACTTAAGTACTTTATACCAAAATTGAATTTAACAGCATGAGGATATTCCTTCTTTTTTCATCCCTGTACCAAATTGTCCCACATACAATTGTATAAACTGCTAGTCTGCCCACAAAAAGCCCGCTCCGGTAGTTCGGCTTGTGATTGCTTTTTTATCGAGCACAGACAGCGGACACAGTAAAAAATAATCCTAACTTATTTATCGTACGGTTGGAACGTATGACAATTTGAATCTTATACATATTTATTGCTTGTGCGGATTGAAATAGAATCAATAATATTTGTATATTAGTCGACATACTAATTAAAAAATGTGACGCGAAACAAAAACATGTGACGCGCAACTAATTTCAACAGAACGGCAAATTTCTCTCATACGTCGATAAAGAAGTTTTACTACCAAAATATATGTAAGTGTAAACAAACAGTATCTTATTTTGAAGATATAATAATATACTTTATATCGCAATTTAAATAAAAATAAAAAACGATAAAATTGCGAAATAATTATGAAAGAAAAGATATGAAAAGCAATATTAAGTGTCGATAGATAGATTTATTGCGCCAAAGTAGCATGAAGACCATTTGATACTAAGTAGTAGCTTCAGCCAATGAAAATTCATACACAATCTCAAACAAGACGGATGTAGGTACGATTTAAGGTAGAAATCTGAGGTCGTAAGTAGATGCGTTGCTACTCCAACGGACTAAGACGATCGCATCGCTTTTGAGTTTAGCCGGTAACTACACTTCTACAATCGAAACGATTTGATTTCCAGCGGACTATAACCTGATGGTATCTCCCCGGTGGGTTTTTATCTAAGGTCGTAATTAAATGCTACTAGTAAAGACTAAAATAGTCGCATAGCTTCTAAGCCGGCATTACATCTTTCCAATCGAACACAACAGTTGAATCTCAATGGATTATGGCCTTAGTTCTACCATTAATCAAATACCTGTATACATTTTACTGTGTTCCGGGTACTCAGGATTAAAGATTAAAGATTTTTGTTTGCCACAATTTTGTGTGTGACCACGAGCCTAAAACCGGCTCGAAATATCGGCAATCAAAAATCAAAAATCGTTAACCGTGAGTACCCGGTACATAGTAAAATCGGAATAATATTAGTTTAAAATCAGTTATATTTATACTGTATAAAATCGCTTTAAGCAGCTCCACATCACAATAAACACATCCTAAAGGACCAGTTAAGTTATATGCGATACGATAACGAACGCGGCTCCGTTTGCCGAGGCAAAGGCGATCCGATCGGCGGCCGTATCGATAATTCGAACGCAGCTGTCGACGGAAACGTACTGTACCGCAAAACATCGCTAATGTTAAGTAGACAATTTTCATATCGACATCTTAACGTCTCTACGAAATGTGGGGACAGAGCTGCTATGGTACAATTAAAAATAATACGCCATAAGAAATTTATGTGAGAAGAGTGGCAAACGAGCATGCAAACCACCTGATGTTAAGTGGTCGCAGCCCATAGACATCCACGTACAACCACACAACTAAAATCCTATCTAAGCTCGAACGTAGGGACGTTGATACTCCTGAGCACTAAAATGGTCGCCTCGCTTCAAACTGTAGCTGGCAACCGCACCTCTCCAACCGAAACACAAGTAATGCTTTACGGCGGATTATGAGAACGATAGTTCTCCCACCTTTAAATTTCGATAATAATAACTATTCGTATAAAGAGGGTTTCATATCGATATCTGAACTTATTTCAGTAGTTTAACTTAAACATCGCTCATGAAGCTGTATATTGGCACTTATACATTTTGTGAATTTTACAGCAGCAACAATCAAGATAAAGGAAATGTTTAAAGTACAAGTATGAATTTATTTTGACAACAATATTGAATGTCTTGTTTCATTACCAATACTAGCGGTATACCGATTTTCCTTTCCGTATCTAAATTATATTACGTTTATTACGATACGCAAGACATTATGTACGTTAGAACATTATTGATAAATGTGCCAATACATGTATTATTTCGTGAGCGAAATCCAAAAGTTTGCCAAAGTAATAGATAATTTTAAAAAATGAAAAATCTTTGAACGCAATATAAATAAACTGTAAAGGTAATAAAATTAAAAACGAAACGAAAATTAAATAATCACTGGATGGATGTTAAGTTGTTTCACAATTTTAGAATTATGTAAAATGAACGCTGACGAAGTTTACACAGCTTGTACTATTGCAATATAAAAATGTTAAGTTATTTTTCACGATCGAGCTATTTAATATAAAAACGTGGCGAAATGGCAACACCGGTAATAGTTAATATATATTTTTTGACATTCAGTATGTAATTTCCAGGACGTATGTAGAAATTTGTATTAATGGACACATAAAATTGGCATAACTTTAAATTTTATATGGTAAAAATCGAAAAAGTAAGTTATCAATTAAAATTTAACATTTTAAGTGCGAATAATTTAATGATTGCTATTTTTAACAAGAATGAAATGTTTTTGAAATAATGCGAGCTATAAATGGCAATATTATTTTCGAAACGGCTGACGTGAATGTTAATCAATTTGCAAATAAAATAGACGCAAGCGTGGACGGTGAAGAGGAGATGGTATCGATCTGACGCTCGTCGCTCCATATCGAGAGTTTCCATTCCACTAATCATGAAACATACCTACGTGCGACTGATAACAAACACACCTATCCGCCGATCTAGAACAGAAACACTCCGAGGCTAATTAATCTGTTCCATCTAACAGCCGCTTCGCTAAGAAGATTTATTGCCAATATCCATAGATTATAACTTTATGCGTATCACAAATGAAATTTAGTCCTCAGTACAAAATCGCACGAAAGTCTAATTAAGACAGGTTTGAAAACTAAAACAGTGTTCGCAATAAACATTAATTGCCAATACCATCATTATAATATTTTTACGGTTGTTAATTAATTGGTTCATTAAATATTTTGGCTTGATAGGATCAAGATTTTTAATGGCAAAAATTTGAAGCGATACACACAACCACTACCTGAATCATCGGCCATATCCCTTTAAATGGAAACTTGAAATTTCGTGTGAAGATCTTTCCTCATTGGACACACGCAGTGTGAGAATTTTATTGTGATCAACTTAATTTCCTAATTTATAATTTTAGTTAGGATATGTTTTTTATGACTTTATATAATAATACTTTTTTAATGAAGCCTCACATTATAATAAATATAAAAAATATGTCCCATTGTATCCGTGTTTACTTATCTACGTGCTTTTAAATGCCTTTTTAGTTTTTAAATTGTGTAACGTATTTTTGACTTAGCTAAACTATGAACGTGTTATCTTCTACAGATTCCCCATTAGACCTTTCCACCTCTCTTCTATCCCGTGTTCTATTACCAATATCCCCACCTTCTGGAGCAGAAGACGAACACAAGTCGGTTTCCGGAGATTCCCTTACTTCATCTTCCGTTGGATCTTCAAGTGAACTGCTAGAAATGACACCAAAAAT
>DWON01005598.1:0-14749 GCA_018251015.1 Phocides pigmalion okeechobee
GTTCTATTTAAGGATGGACGCGGATGCGTTCCTACTCTTGAGGACTAAGATGGTCGCCTCCAATAATGTGTGTCCGAAATATGTTTCCATTATACCTTGATTTGCTTTTTTTTCAGTATAAGGGCTGTAGCGATTATGTCGCTGGTAAAACAAACTTAGCTATTTTCCCAACACATATAGTAATTTAAATAATGTCTTAGCGTTATCAGAGATATGAGAGTATATGGACACTGGCCTATCAAAATTGAAGATATACCTAAATATTGTCTCTCGTAGAGTTAGAATTTAAAACTGAAGATTTTTTCCGATATAAGAGCTTAAAAAAATTAAATGTTATCAGAGATACCAGTACTTACGAATAACTGCCACTGAAAAGTAACCACTAATTGTTTTTTTATTCATAAGTATCATCCCCGAGATTAACTTTTTATTTTCCCACTACCAAGCAAGAGTTATCTTTCAGAATGAGAAGGGATAAGTCACAGTCAACCTGGATGGGCAAAGGCAAGTTGGTGGACACCACACATCTCTGTGAACTACCCATATAGGACAACAGTGACTATACATATTTCTGTGATATGCTAAGGGTTTCAGATTCGATTTCCGAAGTAGTAATAAATTAAATGATCAGTTATAATAATAATTTTTGGTCTGAGTAATTTTAATTTGTATTTGTGTTTATTTATGATATCCACGACACATAGTCATATCCTAGTAAGACTATTAATGTAGAATTTGCTATTAAAATAATCTCATTTATACGTTAATTGAAAACATCTGTAATTGAGTATTTGGACGTGTACAGAATATAACTTGATATAGTGTGCACTTTTATATTTTTTTGTTAATGAATGTTCTCGTATTACAATGAAAACAATACATCAGTTCTTATTGGACGTTTAAAAAGTGTGATAAATCTCCTTTGTTTTACGTGTAATAATAATTTATTAATGTATTTTAGTTATATCAGTCCATTATGTATTTTTCTGTAAAATAGAAGAATATTTCTTGTGTTCAGAATCAATAAACATATCAAAATACAATTGATATAACTTAACAGACTATATAATCTGTAATATTGCTTTTTTCTTTTTTATTTGTTTTGTCTATGTATATATTTTTTTGTATTAAATAATATTAAAACATTATTTTTAACGTAGACATATTTTTTCAAAAATATACGTATATTGGTATTTATGATCATTAAGAAGCAGCAAAATTGTTATTAATTAATTAAGTAATAAATGATCTCCTATCCTATATAAATAAATATTTACCGTGTATTTGTCAATCCTGGCATTTTCATGTTCGAAGTGTCTCTCCTTCTCCTTCAAACTCACAATATTCCTGGCATCTGCAACAGCCATATTGAACAACGAAAAAAAAAACAAGTTTACGTTAATCTATACGCTCTGTCACTTTTCGCGCGCAATTTCGGATGCGTTCGGCTCTCGCGTGCTCCGCAACGGGATCGCGTCGAGATTCCAAGTTCGAATGGTTGTGAAATATCGCGCTTCTTTTATATAAAAGCTGTAAACTGAACGCGCCCCCTCGCTCCCGTCCCTTTCATATCCGTATATTTAATCTGTATTCGCATTGGTGTAGGCAGCGAACGTGTTTCCTTTCCTACGACCAGCCCGTTTGCTTTTGTTTGTACTTATGAAATTTAAAGTAATTAATTTTCGAGTAAGTTGATAAAATGTTTTAATTTCACCGTATCTGCCTCTTATTTTGCAAAAGCTTAATTTTGATGAAGCAATTTATAAACTAACTGTAGAGGTAATAATTACCTCTTTTTACCTGTTTTTTTAATCGACACTTGTATATTTGTAACAAACCTGTTTTACAAGTACACTTCGCAAAAATATTCTACTAATTATAACATTAAATATTTTATTAAATAAATATATTTTTTTAAGGAAGCATTTATTATTATTATGTATTAGTAATGACTCTTACTATTGGACCAAGAGAAATTCCTACTATCCATGGATATCCTTAACCAAATTAAGACAAGTGTCACCTGAAGTCGATCTCAGATTCGTCGCTAATTCAGGATAAGGAATAGGATAGAATAAGGATCAGGATGATCATCTTATATTTCACATTTTAAATTAAGAGAAAATATTACTTGAGACACTATAAGAGTAATTATAATAAAAGCCTAACCTAATCGTTAACTTAATTTAGTCCCATACTAATTTAATAAATTATAATCGATAGATAACGATAATATAACCGATTGACAACCAGCAAAATTTATTTTTTTCACATAATTAGTCCCACGTTTGTTCTACACCGCCAGTACCAAAAGGGCTGGTTCATATCTCACGCAGAGAATTGCGATTGCTACCCAACGCGGGAATGTAGCTAGCGTTTTTAGAACCATGCCGCATGGGCACGGATTCCCTTTAGATTGTTTAGGTTACGCTTTTATTATAAATAGTTTTTAAGTTTCCAACTCCAAAATGTTTATACTTCTATGGTTTAAAGATTGCCCTTAGACCTTCACAAGTACACGAGATATTCTAAATTATTTCGTTTTTTGATAGGTGTTAGACTAACAGTTCGACGTGGGGTGGTACCACTGACATTCTTTTAATCCGCTACAAAGCAGTTTTATTTCGGTTGGAGAATTTACAAGCGCGGCGATGACTTCAGTCTTGGGAGTTCTATTCTTTATTAATTGAGAAAAACATACGGGATAAATATGATAAACATAGAAAAACATGATGACAGGTGAGAAACTAGGGATGGTGATGCATGGTAGAGACAGTAAGCCTCAGGAGTAGCGCATCTATTAATTACGTCAGGCAGGACTTAAGTTCTGTTTGAGAATGGACGCTAATGGTCAGAGGCTGTAGAGACCATTTAAGAACAGGTAACCTGCACCCTGATTTGTTACTTTTCCAACATGAAGGAAATATTGATTATGACAACAGGGATAACTTCATATTCCTATGATAATTAAATAAGTTAACATAGATGGATAGCATCGGGTGGTTACATGATTATATACTTCTTCTATCGTAAAAGAATTTAATATAATTAATAATAAAAACGAATTTTTATTTCACGAATCTGCTTAATATCATGTATATGATCATCACATACAATCAAAGAGTGGAGTCTTGGAATCTTCAGCTTCAATCGTTGTGTAAAAAGGCGTATTACAAAAAGCAATCGTCATGCTTAAATATAAATAATAAACTAATATCGACTGAAACGATTTCAGCTCCACGTGCTCCATTAATTTAAGTTATTATTTGTAAATGACATTTTCAAAGATGGAAAAGATGTGTGTTTTGGAGTTTCGCCGCCTCATCTCCAAAACGAAACATCTTATGAGTCGATGGTAGTTTATTGACGTGACGTTTAAAAAGAGTTCTGTAAAGAATCTAATCTAAATAAAAATACTTTAATTTTGATTTAGATTTCAAAATGATAAATAACAGTATGAAAAACAAGTTATTGCGAAACATAAATAAAGATTCGCATAAACTTTGTTAGAAGCAATTATATTCTTGTGTACATTAGGAAAATTCATAAAATTGAAACTTCATACAAAGTACAATATGACCAATCCGTGCATTATACAAAAAATAGAATTCTAAATTAAACTACAAATCTTCAAAATGGAAGACCTTGAAATGCAATGCTCAAAGTAGATTCAAATGCAAAGTTACAAATGCATATGTTCGACCTTATAAGGCTACGTATCGGTATTCGCTATGAGCGAATTAGTACGAGTGTCTAGTAGTACGACGAGTTTAAATACGCGTCAAAAACCAATGTACGAGAAAGGTCTGTAGCATACTCGAAACAGTCGCGCCATGCGACTCGACGTCGTACTTCGCATGCCTTTTTAATAGGTATAGGTAGGCACGACCGCCGCCCACATAATCCGCCGTAAAGCATTACTTGTGTTTCCGTTGAGAGGTGCGGTTGCCGGCTATACTTTGAAGCGAGGGGACCATCTTTGTCCTTAGGAGTAGCAATGCTCGAGCTCAGATAGGGTTTCAGTCGTGTTTGAGATTGCACGTGAATCCACATGGGCTGCAACTACTTAAATTCGGGTAGTTTGCATTCTCGTTTACTACTTTACACACATAAAAAAATACTAAACATAGACGCTGTAAACGAACATTTGAATTTCGTGGACTTGATTCCAATGCTTTCCAATGACGCTTATAGCGAATAAAACCCTTAAACATATGTTTCGTGGCAGCATGACATACAAAAGTAATAATACTATATATGTAGGAAACTCGCCATGAGACAAACTGACTGTCGAGCAGCAAAACAACGAGCACGGATTACACTTGTCACGCGTTCGCGGTTTACGCGCGAGTAAATCCAAGTTATTTCATTAAACATATCACTCACTCTTTAACACGCTTAAATTAGGTCGCCTGTGCCTATGTTATGGAGGATATAAACTGAAATTGAAGTTTTTTTAATAAAAATATGGTATCATGAGCATCAACCAATTACGATCCGAATGTCGAGCATGGGTCTTTAAAAATGAAAGAATTGCATTTAATGTAATGAAAGGATTGGATTATTTTTTATGGGAGAAGAGTAGCAAACGAGCTTGAAAACCACCTGATATTAAGTAGTCACAGCTCATAGACATCCACGTCCAACCTCAAAAACCACTGAAATCGTATCTGAGCTCGAACGTAGACGTGTTACTTACTCTTGAGGCCTAAGATGGTCGCCTCGCTTCAAAGTGTAGCCACTTGTCTATGTGTTGTCTCGCGATGTTTCCTTCATTGTTAAAGGAATATATAATTATTTTCTAATTCATACAATAATTCGAAAAATCAGGCACGTGTACCAGACATTTGAACCGCGAACCCTCATGTGATAGGACGCAATCTTACCAATATCACTATTTTTAAGAATCATATAAATCAAATCAAACGCATTTATTTTGTTAATTTATCTGTTTAATGAACCGTGCGACGTAGCGACTTAACGATTTGACATGCAGAAGTTTCCGGGTTTGAATGCCGGCCAGGCACACATGTAAATAGAGATTCATTTCATTATCATTGCTGTTCTTGGTTTTTGTGTTTTATGTATTTTTTCATGTTTCCATCGCATCCACGATGTATTCAATTTTAGTGTGAAGATATAAAATCACGTCGGGGTCACCAGTTTGGTAAAGGGAGATCTCCCTCCGGGCGAGTTCTTGTCGCCTGCTTCGATAGTCTCATTTTCGGAGGTTGTATATATACAAGATATTTAGATAACTTCGATAGCGTGATTCAGGATACGTGTGGCGCCATCTCTTGTTCAGTAGCGGAACGTCGCTACGTAAGTATAGAAGTCACAAATGAGGCGAAAATCTCTTGTTCTATGTAGAGTTGGTTACAGAAATACATCGACGGCAGTGACTCAACATCAGGTAATTTATAAGCTCGTTTGCTATTTATAATAAAAAAGGTTAATTATTGTATTTATTTATTCATTCACAAACAATTGACAGTTACAATCTTTTCATTATATACTGCCTGTTTGAAGGGCGATCTCCAGTGACGACAAGAATCACTGCAGTCTCGTAATTTATTTTTTAGCGTTATATTTATCAATATCTCCGTTGTTCTCTACCAACTAGCTAGCTAGTAACTTCTCGAAAAACTAGCTCCAGTTTATTGCCTTAATTGACCGAGAAATAAGTTTGTTAGGAAATAACTGATAGTATCGTTGTTCACTGCAAATATTATAAGGAGCCTTACCGCAGAGTTAAAATTTGTTACTTTTTCATTCTCTAATTGTCCAATGTATTGTATCATTGAGTTTCATTTTTACCTTTAGTTTTGTGTTAGACGAATGATTCTTTTTAAAATATGTAAATATCATACTACGAGTATAATTATATATATAACTCATTTACCATACTGGGTATATATTATATAGCAACTTTCGCATTTTAGGAAATAAATCAAAAGTTAATGTAAGGGAGTAGTTTTCGGCTTGCGTGGATCGTCACAATTGGCCAAGTTAAGTAACATCGGGCGTTTTATGCGTGTTTTCAAGCTTTGCGGATTACGTGATGCGGTTGGTCCTGGTTGCTTAAAATGACAGTCGCTAAAATTTCTTCAGGAGCCTATTGATGGGTTGGAAACAATCAATACACGTTCGCTACTAATCGTTATTTAGGTCTAAACGAATTGAAATAAGTGATGGAGTTTCAGGCTTCCCGAGCCATGTAGAGCAATGCTGAACGTTGCAACATTCAAAAGGCTGTAGCCAAGTGAAAACAATTAACATACATGTCATCGGTACCTATTTGTATTTGTTTTCTCAAAGGGAAAACCTTTTAAAAGTACCTGGTACCGGGGGAGATATTCTGGTTCATGCGGGAATACCACCCACTATGACACCCGTGTTGGCCACCTTTTGCGCTTGTATTTACCCAGTGAATACCAAGATCTCGACACCTACGCGATTGGTGTTCTCTAGGATGACGCCCCAATCGGGTACATCCCAGAAGGGCACCGAGACTTCTCGGGCTCAGACACAGATCTGTGCCTAAATTGATTTAGTACCGCTCATACCATCGTCCTTCTCGAGATCGCTATTCGACACATCTCCAGCACCTACTCCCACCAATCCCGATGTCGGGACACTACTTTTAGTCGCCTCTTACTACATTCAGGACATACCGTAGCTCTATTCTGGTCTCGATTTACAGGGCAAGTGCCATTGATTCCAATCGATTGTAACATTCCATACCGACTGATGCTATGAAACAAAGCAAGTGTAGGCCTTTCGTTGATTGCCAAAAGTCACGTCCATTTATTTTATTGTAACTTGTTGCCTTACTTCCTTTATTTAATATGGCATTGAAATTAAGAAATACGTACAACTTAAGCACTTACGAATACGAATACGTTATTGAACCCTATTTATTCGAATGGCAATTTCGTCTCACAAAATTATTTAAAATACGCGCGCCTGTTCAAGTAGATACATCAGAGAGAGAGAGAGACAAAGAGAAAGAGGGTCAGAGAGAGAGAGAAAGAGAGACAGAGGAGAGAAGAGTCACGCAGAAGTTCTACCCCAGTCAGGCTATCTCTATGCCAGATTGATATTTCATTTCTAGGTCTGGGTCTGTTTGTACTTTTCTTTATGTGTCTATCGCACCCACGAAACGTTGAATCATAGCATAGGGCTGAGTGTAGAACGAGTTTTCTTAGTTATGTTTAAAATCATGAAATTCAATATTTTGGATTTATAGAAAATTATACTTGTACACGAAAGATATCTGTTGATTTTTTTTTTACGTTGGTAAAAAAAAAAACATTAAACCGGAATTAGTAACTGCTATAAAAATGATTGAATGTAGGGCTTACCGTATACACGTAGATACCATATATGAAGCAAGAATTACATTAAAGCCTACCTGTATCCTGTTACAATAAACTTAATTTTCTATACTCATGTAATACAATAGATGCGTGGATGTTTCTAGAACAGTTGTATATATTCTTTATGTATATCCAATATCATTGACTACGTAATGTAAATACGAGCAAGTTTCCAAACCGACTTGGCCTAGAAATGCATGTTTTATTAAAAGATACGAGTGTGATAAAATATTCGCATGCTAAAATTAATAACGCATAATAAACAAGGAAGAACAAAAGTCGTTTTATTATATCCCGTATCGTAGAATTAATAGTCTATTAAGTAAATCAACTTAATAGTTATACTGACTGAAGGTGATTCTTGTTTGATATCGAATTAGACACTATTGTTTTTTGCGAATGCACAAAGACTCGTACGCTATGTGCGCTTATTTAATTATTTTATTAATTTTACTTATTTATTTTATTGGATTATCAACGTAAGATACAGATACAATACGTTTAGGGAATAGAAATTACATTAATAGAGTTGAAAACAGATAACTATTCTTACAATTAAAGGTAACCACAGTTTATGCGTACGTAAGGCTAATTAATCCAACTGATTTGATAGACGATATGTTTATCATTCAACCGGGGATGTACCACTGCTCCTATAATCCGTCGTGAAACAACTTTTGTGTGATTGGGGAGGTGCGGTATAGTTGCAATGTATGTGAGAGGAACAAACTAACATGCAGGAGATATTAAGTGGTCGTTGTAATCCTTGGAAATCTATGTACAATCTTGAATAAAACTAAGTCCTAGGCAGTACACAAATATTTTGCTACTACTAAGAACTAAGATGGTCGCTTTGCTTTTAGTTTTTTTATACTGGAAAAGTAGTTAAAGAGCGTGTAGTCCAACTGATGTTAAATAATCTATGCAGCCCATATCCAACTCAAACAGGGCAAAAGTCTTCCCTAACGTCGTGCGTAGACACTTTGCAGTAGCAAATCATCAGGAGTACTGATGATTAAGATAATCATTTCCCTTGTCGATGTAGTCAGCAACCACACCTGTCCAAATGAAACAAGAATTGCTTCACGGCGGATTTAGAGAACGGCGGTGGTTATACCATCTGTCGAATCAGATGTCAAACTTTACGTTACATACATATGTACGTAGGTACGCATATGTGTGTTCATAAAAAATATAAGATTATTTTTAATACTACATAGTTACAGAAATCATATAAAATACCAGTAAACAAAATAGTAGCTATATATAGACAAAATGGACGAACTGTTTTCTACCATCTTGCAAAAGTTATAGCCGGCGACTGCAAAATCTTGTTTTCTAAATTTAGCTTTAGGCTTCATGTAGGTCTTATGTTTTTTTTAGATGACAGACAACACTCAGATGTAAAACACATTAGTAATTAACATTTATATATAAAAATAAAGAATAGACATTTTTTCCAAAAGAGTAGAGTAGGTTTATGTTTCCTATCACCGTACTCTTTTCTCTCACCAAAATCATGACTTTAATTTTAATTACGTAAAAAATCACTAAGAATAAAATGAATTTCTTGTTTTCTTTTGTCATGCTATTTTTTTATTTGTTTTTGTTTCTTCATATTCAATATTCAATTTTAATTTAATGTTAATTCCGACACAAAATTCCATCGTCTATTTTCTTCAATTTACTGTATTTTCTGTACAAATTGAACTGGAACCACACGCCCTTTCAAAAACATAAATAATTCTCCAAACCCGTTAATAAATAACTACGTAATTCAGTAAATTGAGAACCTTCTTTTTTAAGTCAGTTGGAAATGCACTTTATTCTGGTTTTTACAAATACTTTTATCTTGACCTTTTTCAAGTACACACCTACGATTAATGTCACAAGGCAACAAGATAAATGTTGAACGTTATAATGAAACTGATCTAGTCTAGTTTTCATGTGCGGATATAGCAAAATTTATTACTTCTTCCGTAATCATAAAGTCGGAGTTATAAACTAGAATTAAAAATGGAATTCATATTTAGAAACGAATAGTAGCCTATATGATTTCGATTTCTAAAATTCTATTCTATGCTCTGCAGTTAAGAAATCTATTTAGTTATATATGTATGTGTATATATCTATTTAGTTTTGTTAGTTCGAGTTTGAAATATCGACAATTAAAACGTTAATCGTGAGTACCCGTTAAATACTCGTAACAAAAATCTTTTTAGTTAAATATCATTGACTTTTATCATTTACATTTACTTCATTTACTTAGTTTAACATAATTTTAACACAATTTTGAACTAATATTATCACAGAATATAAACGTGGTCACGACTAAACTCTGAGTTTAGCAGTCACCACAATCAGATTCGAATGCAACAGATTCGAAATATCGGCAATCAAAAATCGTTAATTGTGAGTATCTGGTACATAGTAAAATGTAATTTAAACAAATTTAAAATTCAAAATTCAAAATTCTTTATTCATGTCAAAAAAATTTAATAAAAATAAGTCGCCAGGGCCCCCATACTGGGTGGAAAACCTGTGTTACAGGGTACCCCGCTCATCCACTAGGTTACAATTACTATTGAAATGAATGAAGGCAGTAGGTAAATATTAATAATAATAATCAACACGTTGATAGTTTGAAAATAAATCAAAATATGTCTGCCATTCATCACAAATTTCTACCTTGCCATAGAAACAATGAAGTTTGTACTTATAATATGTTAACCAGCACATCTAAATAGTACAAAAATAAAAAAATGAAAAGGTATATTTGATTTACGATGAAATTGTAATTGACGGATTTACGTAATAACTAATTTCATTTCATTTCACTTCAAATAAAGTTTTATTACATTTCAAATTACAGAATGTTTGAATACAAAATAAACATATGGTTGAACTTGTACTAAACTGCTTAGTATGTTAGAATATCTTTAAACAGTTCAACGAACCTTAATTGTGTATTCACCCATATTTAAATATAACCTTACGGACAAAATTGTTTTTGAACTTGAATTTGAACTTCCAAGTGAAAAAACTAACCTACCTCAACGTAACAGGCAGGCATTTGTAAAATAAGGCCTTGATTTTGTATTTAATCAAAATGAGGCTCGTTGAATGTCTGATTGATAAATGTTATGTATTAATTATTTAACTTGTCATTATACAATAAGAGTATTTTTATGTTCAAAGCAAATTATAGAATCCGGTATATTATGATAAAACCGGGAAAGAAACAGGCGATATCTATCTCTATACATATAAAACCGTAACTGATCGCTGTTTGTACATGGCAAATATATTTAAAAATTCATAACGGGGTGTACACGCAAGAGAATTCAAAGCAATGTTTTTTCATATTGTCTGTTTGTCTGTATATGTATGTTTGTGCACTCTAATCTCAGAAACAGCTTATCCGATTTGAATGCAGTTTTCAGGATTATATTGTGATAGGCTTAACATTTAGTGTTTTTTTTTCATTTAAATCGGTTAACAAATAAAGAAGTTATGTCAATTTATGCGATCATCACCGGTCGAAGTCGCGGACACAGCTAGTATGAAATAAAGTGCTCACATTTATTATATTGTACACTAGTATTGACCTGCGGCTGTGCTCGCGAAATACATGCTCTTAAATTTAAAGTAATTTGAAAAATATTTCTTAAAAGTTGCTTACCTTAACCAACTTTTAAAATTATTTCAGGTCATTGATCAATTCCAATACAATACATCGTAATAATACATAGGCTATATGGAGACTAGAGTTATAGACAGTCTGTGTACAAAAATTAAATTACATTACATTACGTACGGTTTTCGAGCTAAAATACCTTTTTCACTAAACCAATAACACGAAAACTAACTTTTGTATTATGACTTAATCATAGCTGTACTAGTTATTACGCATGTTACATGAATCTAATATTACAAATCAAAGTCCCCCGTCGCGTCTGTCTATCTGTTCATGACAAACTGAAAAGTACTGAACGAATTTTCTCAATGTTTTCAAAAACAGGTAGTGATACCTGAGGAAGATTTTGGTGCACAATAAATTGGGTTTTTTTATAAATTGGGCGAGAAATTAAATAGTTAAATTCAATGTAGCAACTCAATCATCATTCGAAATAAATCGGTTCTAATTGTTAATTTTTGCAACTAGGTAATGACTCGATGCATGTATGAAAGATAAATAATATAAGTAAATATAAATTCTATTACCCGAGCAAAGCTAGGCCGGGTCACTTCTAATACAATAAAGGAATAGTGTACATCCAGATAGGAACAAATGTTTCTAATACTACTTTTATTTTCTTTCGTCGTAAAAATAATTGCCTATAAACATTAATTAATCATTTAAGGCACTCCATTATATATCGGATTTTACACACTACTCTCAACGTACGGAAATTTGAAAGGTGCCTGAGTTGCAAGTGCCCAATTAAAATATGAAACATGATAATTATAAATAATTTGATTTTGAAAGTAACAATATTAGTGATTTATGCAGTACAGAGAAGGTTGCGGAAAGTCAGCGTCATATTTATTTTTGTTTTATGTCACCAATGTACTACTGATTTATTAATATTCAGTTTGAGGTATGGTAGATTTATTTCTTAAGATCGTAAGAAGATGGAAAATCGTTGTTCTTAGAAGTAGCGATGTATGTGTCGTCGACTTTGGACAGAAGTTCTGTTATACATGGAATTGGTTAAAGGTTAGCAGGGACAGCAGCATTTTTAGCCTCCGACTATCTGAATTATTATTATTATATTGGAGTAGCAAATGATCGTGCAGGTTAGTATATAGTTATTACATTTGAATTCAAATTAAAAAAATATATTTCATTGTAAGTTATTTACATACACTTAATGAATATCAAGGGTGCAATGTAAAATCAGTACATCGGCTTTGAGCGCCCTTTTTAAGTACACTCATTTTAAGTACGAGTACTTGATAAATAAACTCAAATAGAATAGTTCTATCGGGGGCAGTTGCGTAGTGCTCCCGAGGACTACCATGATTTGTTTTTTACTGTACAGAACAACTACAGTTCTCCAACAAGAACTCAAAAATTGCTTCCCGGCGGACTTGGAGGATGGCAGTGGTAGTACATGTTAACTATAGGTCTACCGACTGCATGTTTTTTTATACATATATATGAGAAGAGTAGCAAACGAGCATGTAAATGGAAATGGTAAGCAGTTGCAGCCCACAGACATCCATGTACAATCGCAAACACAACCGAAATCCTATCTGAGCTCAAACATAGATGCGTTGCTACTCCTAAGGACTAAGATGGTCGCGTCGCTTGAAAGTCTAGCCGACAACCGCACCTCTCCAACCGAAACACAAGTAATGCTTTACGGCGGATTATGAGGGTGGTGTGGTGGTACTTCCCCGGCCGAACTATAGTTCTCCCAACTTTAAATGTTAATTCTGCAATAAAAAATTTGATGCAACTACTGACTCAACAAAGTGCTTGTAAAACACAAGGTTACCTATTTTCGTAGTGTTATGCTAATGTACAATTCGTTTACTAATTTAGCATTGAGCTGGCACAATCTCATTAAGATTTTGTAAAGGACTCCATTTTTGTGTAAATACCAACAATCAAGGCTTCTGTTTTGTACGTTTCATTAATACAAATGCTTACTTAGTGACAAACATGGAACACTTGGCTAAGACCTAGACTTAGGTGATTGTGAAATTGTACTTCGTTCCGCCTAAATTATATTATACATACATACTTACACTAGCTTTTGCACGCAACCTTGCTTGGTTAGAAGTCGATATCAGAAAATTTCATACAATTTTTCAAACCTTATTTTGTGTCTCATGGCTCACTTACGATGTATAGAGAACCTATCTGAACATCTCAGAATTGTGTGTTCAGCACTTAAGAGTTCTGTTCTAAGTATAGGTCATAGAGTCCTTGTTTTTTATTGTATACAAGGCACCAAAGAACATGGATCCTCAGTGGATCTATGACTTTAGGAAGTATTATTTATAGCACACACCACGACAAATAGAGAAAACCCTTGCGAAATAAATTTCGTATACCATTTCTACGGGTTTTATACAATGTCATGATGTAAATGATACTCATGATTCGTTATTTTAATGGTCGACATTTCGAAGTGGTTGCGTGGTTCCTGGTCAGGGCTAAGCTTTAAAATCGCATTTCTGAGTATTTCATTTGACTAAAATTTCTGTAACCAAGTATGAACTTAGTTAACTTTGAATTCCATGCAAGTGGACTCAAAAATAGAAGATACTTAAATTTAATTTATCTGGACAAATTTTAGGTAACCTATTTTCTCTATACGTTCCCGGGGTCAATGCCGAATGACCTTAGAGTATTAATAACCTATTGACTCGTGAAAAGGTTACTGAACTGATATGAGGGTTGTTCTTTTGTGTAATTCTATAAACAAAGTGGAAAATCGGGGTCGCTGAGGGTTTGAAAGGTGGGTCTGGCCGTTCACTGATCGCGATTCAGAAAGACGACAACTTGTTTTAGTCCGTAGTCAACATGGCAACAATGATATGACTGGCACCGGTATGTCAGTCACTCAAAATTATCAGATGAAAATGTGATCGACGCTAACTTAGCTCTTGTACTTATAGTAAAATCTAAAGATACGAACATCATAAATAAATTTTTAGACGCACTAAAATCAGGAAATACCAATCAGTTTTCTAAAGTGGTGTTTTAATATCCATGTCCATACATGGAAAAGTTTTAGGCTATGTAATCATGCTAAAAATTAAAAAAAGTATGGAATGGATGGTTCGGGGCGAAAGTCGATCCGATGACAACGCAGGACATATTTAGCAAAATAAATGATTATTTACTAGTGCTTAGTATCATAAAATTATATGTCACGATCAATTTAAAATCTATGTGACTTTAATGACAACATACAGATGTATTTTTATATATTTCTCCTACAGACAGGCAATACTTAAAAAAGAATATGACATGCAATAGTAACCTTGTGAACTCAGCGAATTAAAAGTATAAATGACGATAATAAATATTTACAATTTTATAACAGAACGTAAATAATTTTACATTTACATAGGCTTATGTCTATTTTTAACGGGCTTAAAAATTGGTTCAATCTATAGGTATTTCTTTATATAAATACTAGAGGGCTCAGCGGACGTTGTCTCGTTCTAAAAATCTATAATTCATTTTTTGCAAGTATGCCAGGTTCTACTAGATCCAAGTTCAGAAATGTCAGCTTTGCATCCGATATCATAGTTTTATCAGCCTTTATAAATAACTAGCGACCCGGTCCAGCTTCGCTCGGGTAATAGAGTTTATATTTACTTACATTATTTTTCTTTCATACATGCAT
>DWON01005599.1:0-14748 GCA_018251015.1 Phocides pigmalion okeechobee
TTCACACTAGTTGCACGCGACTTCTTGTGGGCTTCAGTAATCGGATTTAAACAGATTTTCTGTTAAATAATAGTAAAAACTTCTCATTATATCACGTACTTAAATGTTTAATTGACGTAACGTTTTATTTATAAATGAATTAAACAATAAATGTTAAGTGAATCGTACACCAATACATCAGTGAAAATCTCACCGATATCGGTTAAATATTTTTTAAGATAAGCGCAAATGCACAGATAGAATAAAATCCTAACAATTATTGTTTGACTTAAAAAATCCCTAATAATACTTTAAGTCATATATTCCTTATGATTTTTTTATTTATATAAATAGATAGATATAGGTATATACTGTATTTAAGTTTCTCATATATAAATAGTCCTCCAAATTTATACGGCATGGCAACGCACATACAACACATTTGAAATACGACAACTGGACACTGAATGACGGTAGACCCCAATATTGACTCCGAAGGCCCACCTCCACACCTATTCTGTCCTATAACAATAGTGTCACGCACTGTATTCTGAAGGGACATCCCGTACGTATTCGACTATTGAGCGAGGCGTTCTAATTGCTGCTGGTCTTAGTTAAACATTCACTCCTACTTGGGATTGATTACAGACGCTGCAATAATCAGTTATCATTGGTACGTGCAATAATTACTTATCATCACTGTATGCGCGTACACTATTCATATATCATATGAAACCAATTGAATTCGGTGGTAGGTATTTAGGTGATATAGTATTAGAGGTACTATTGAGCGAGGCGTTCTAATTGTTCCTGTTCTAAGTTCACTCCTACTTGGGTTTGATTACAGAGGTTCACGCTGCAATAATCAGTTACCATCGGGACGTGCAATAATTACTTATTATCACGAAATATCACTGCATACTCGTACATTGTTCGCAAGTCAAATGAAAACAGAGATGGGAGAACTAGTACGACAGGGGAGGTATCACCGCCACCCTCATAATCCGATGTAAAGCATTACTTTATTTCGTTTGGAGAGGTACGGTTGCCGGCTACACTTTAAAGCGAGGCAACCATCTTAATCTTCAGGAGTAGCAACTTATCTACGCTCGAATTCAGATAGAATTTTACTCGTGTTTGTGGTTGTACGTGTATGTCTATGGGCTGCGACTACTTAACATCAGACGGCTTGCATGCTCGTTTGCTACTCTTCGCATTTAAAAAAAGATAATTATCTATGTACCGCATACACTACAGCCCTCAGTACTCTTAGTGGATTATATGTTCGTTTGCAACAAATATATAGCTAATATACATTTCAAATATATAAAAAGGGGCAACACAAGATGACTCCCGCTAATATAAATCCGAGATATGTATTACGAAGGCGCTATGGAATTGCCGCATTTAAAAATAAATTTGCTACACCGGACCGGACCTTCAATGGCCGGCGACACTGAAAATAGGAGCAGTCGTTTTAGAATCAATTTCAACCTTCGATCTTTAAACTCTAAACGAAAGATCTTTTCAAACTTTCTATTTACATCTATGTTTTCTTATTTTTTTATGTCAGAAGAATAGCAAACGAGCATGCAAACCACCTGATGTGAAGTAGTCGCAAGCCATAGACATCTACCGACAACCACAAACACGACCGAAATCGTATCTGAGCTCGAACGTATATACATTGCTACTCCTGAGGACTAAGATGGTCGCTTCTCCGACCGAGACGCAAGTAATGCTTTACGGCGGATTATGAGGACGGTGGTGGTACCTCCCCTATAGTTTATAGCTATAGTCCTACGACCTATTCACACCTACCTACCTATGTTATTCGTTTATATTTGATAACACAGATAGAAGAAAAACATTGTAAAATCTACCTATCGATGGTGCGGGGTTGCTATTGGGCCTTTATCTATGGTTGTCGGACGTGCAAGAAAAATGTATATGATACGCCATTCGTCATTGTCAACAAATATGAATACAGTCACACGTTCATACCAATGTCATAGCTTGACAAATGGACTATTTTTTATCCGCCATCCTTACCACCACCTTTCACAAAAACATCATGTATCCGTGGTACTGCATTAGACTTAAACTAAGATTAATTGCATAAAACATCAAAACATGTTTAGTCTGTCTACATACATGTCAAAGAAAAAAATATTGTCTATGTTATAAAAAAGCAAGGAGAAATTGCATCAATTTCTTGTAGCATCGTTCCTTTTGAAGCTTATAATAAGCCTGTTTTGAGCGATGGTAATAAGGCCGCTGGTCCATTGACTTTTATTACACGGACCATGGCTCACATAACATGGTGCCTAGGATAACACTGGGGAAAAATACAGTAGAAAAGTCTAGAGCTAATCCCATAACACTAGTAAGTATTAAACTGTAGATAAAACTCACGATGTGTATGTTTTCTATAAAATAATATTCGTTTTAATAATCTACTTTACGCAAATTTTAAATATGTTTCATTGTCTACTTGTCTTATTGTATGACACGGGTCTCCTCACAGAATAAGAACTGTCATAGTACACACTAATTGCGGTTTATGGTCTTCACATACTTTTTTACGTGAGAAGAGTAGAAAACGAGCACGCAAACCACCTAATGGTAAGTAGTCGTAGCCCATAGACATCCATGTACAATCACAAACACTACTGAAATCCTATCTAATCTTGAACGTAGATACGTTGCTACTCCTGAGGACTAAGATGGTAGTCTCGCTTTAAAGTGTAGCTGTCAAACGCACATCTCTAACCGAAGCATAAGTAATGCTTTACGGCGGATTCTGGGAAAAAGCCACCTATGAAAGTTTCATAGTGAACTCGTAAGCATGTATTCTTCACATTGCATCACATCAGAGTTAATTCAAATAATCGTTAATTTTCAATACGCACAGAATATTGTAAACCCACAGGTATCCGAATCCTGGACTCAGTGTGAATTAACCAATCTTGCCGTTACCGTTTTGAATCTTATTAATACTGTATAATTATTAAAAGTATAAAAAATAACCTTATTATTTTCACTAATGATGTTTTTTGCCAAATTAACTTTCCGACACCCCAAGTAATCCTCTTTAGGATCAAAGTAGGGAAAATAATTTCTTAGAAGAGCTACGTCATAAAAAGGTATTGTTTTAATTTAGCATTTCAAGTATTAGCCATTTCACAAATAAATGAAAAAAGTAAATTGTATACAGGTTTCATTAACGTGTTATAAAAACTGCTTGTAGATTATTTCTCATTATTCTGAAAATTCATAAAGTTATTTGTCAGTTAATTATTTATTTAGGCCAAATATGGATAATAACTAATGATAGTCACTTGTTTAAATTTTAATTGAAATGAATTATCAAATTAAAATAAATCACGTTATCAGTAACATGTTTGCGTGAGTTTACTTAATACTACACACTTTCCCTGCCGCCTACAAGACTTCTGTGTATTACTTGACGTAGCGTGGATGCGACTTGTATACATCTGTGTTGTACGTATAGATTTGTACGGATATATGCGAACACAAGTGCAGTATTTACGTGGTCACTACAAGACTGGGAGCGGACATTACATTTGTGTATTCGTGGACGCTACGTTGATGCTAAAAACACAATAAATGTGTTAACTATTGGCACGTCTCCATTCTTAATAAAATAGCTTCAGTTTAGTGGGGCCTCTCGCAATCCTGACTCAATTTAATATATGAGAACCGCAAAGTATTAAAAGGCATAATGATAATTATTATCAACAGTGATTTCACCTATTTCTTTTTATAAGAAAAAGTGGTAAGAAGACGCGAATCTTAATGTAGCATAAACAGGTGGCCAGAACATTGGGAGAATCAAACCAATATTTGTAGATAATCCGACAAGATCTATTTGCCTTTGAAACCGTGCGTTTTCAGAGGCAAATAAGTCCGTCTTCTAAGCGAACATGGTTGAAGTGAAAAAATACGTCTTTATCCTCTCGCCTCCAATAATGTGTATCCGGCAACCACACCTCCCCAACCGAAGCACAATACATGAAGAACATGTTGCTTTACGGAGGGATATGAGAGTGGCGGTGGTACCGCCCCGGGCGAGCTCTAATGGCTCTACCACCTTTCATATGTGATATGTATATGTGATTTAGTTTATACAACATTTAATTTTAACCGCAATTCAAAATAAAATTTATATTTTTCTATTTTTATAAAGATACTTAATTTATATATTTGCAATGAAAAAAATCATGAAACGAATTATAATAAAAACCTAACCTAAACAATCTAAAGGGAATCCGAGCTCATGCGGCATGGTTCCAAGAACGCTAGAGTAGCAATCGCAATTCTCTGCGGGAGATATGAACCAGCCCTCTTGTCGTCGGCGGCGTCGATCAAACGTGGAACAAATTGTTTGAAAAAAATTTTGGCACGCGAAATTTAATTAATTAATCTAATTGATCTATCTGTGTACAACAGTACCTTATTACACGTTAGAAAATTTGACAACATTTGTAAAATTTTATATTATGTAGGCATTTTAAACAAAAAAGGTATTCGTGTAATTTGACATGTGCCTGCGTACCGTTCATGAAAAAGTCAACATGAAAGAAACTCATGGATAGAGTTTCCTTGTTGGCGTTATTTATTTAATAACTACATTTTTCCCGCGGCTTCGCTCGCGTTGAAGCCCTTAAATAAATATCAAAGGTCATAAATACTATGAAATATACAAAAAATCAAAACAGCTGAAGTTGTTGTCAATAAGATAATAATTTGAAGGCTTTGAAGTTGACAAACAATTATGTCTGACAAAGTATTAAAAAGAAGTATCCTGTCTTTTTTAATACCTCTAAGAATACGTGTATAAAGTTTCATGATAATCGGTTGAAAGCGTAACAAACAAACTTACATTCACATTTATAATATTAGTAGGGACGCTTCAACTTTGGTCATTGTTTACTAATTCAATGTGTTTCACCTTTTCCATGTGTAACAATTTGCAGCTACGATTCGAAACTTGCCCTTTACCGTCGAGTTTATAACTAACTACACACTGGGCTAATGACTTTTAAACAATGAAATATCCCCTACAGAAACAGTACACTCAATATTACCAGGAAAAACTATTTCCATTTTGATTAGTTCGTCGAACTGTTTTTGTGTGCAGCAAATTTGCATTGTACCGAGTCGGAGGGCTACGTGGGAATTGAGATGTAATATATCGACATTCGATATGAGGTAAATTTAGAGGGTAGGACCACGGACCGGGGAGGTACCAAAGCCGCCCTCATAATCCGCCGTAAAGCATTACTTGTGTTTCGATTGGAGATGCGGTTGCCGGCTTCACTTTGAAGCGACGCGAACATTTTAGTCTTTAGGAGTAGCGACGTATCTACGTTCGACCTCAGATAGGATTTCAGTCATGTTTGTTGTTGTACCTGGATGCCTATGGGCCGCGACAACTTAACATCAACACAACAACAGATGGTCTGCATGCTTGTTTGCTGCTCTTCTCACATAAAAAAGTTCATTTAAAAGTAAGGTCATTGGTATGGATCTGGTGATGGGATCAATGAGAAAATAATGGAACTTAATCTTTTGAGCACGTAATAAATAGTCCAGAAAGTATATTAAGGTAGTTTCTGAAATGGAACAGCGTGGTACTTTCTAGATCTTGTACGATAATATTTTCAAAATTTAACAGTAGTTTGAAGCGCCGACTGCAAAACAGTATATATAATCAATATTCCACTAAAATCATTTCCTACTTTGTAGACCTAAGTGATTAAAGAGGAACATTTTATTCTGCGGCTATTAGAGCTACATAAATGAAATTCGGTGGGTAGACGACTGCTGTAAACCGTAATACGATAATGTAATGAAAATAAATTATTTAGGCATTGGATTTCATGTGCGTAACTAGGTCGCTGGGAGTGGTGACGTGGGTAGCCACTTATACAAAAAGAGACCATTGACGGGTTTTTTAGTGGGTGGGAATCCTCCCCAACTGAGATAGCACCCACTGTACCGATACCAAAAGGTAGGGAAGGTGAAAACAGGCATTAGTCATTTTTAGGATGTAGAAAAATTAAAAACGAAGGTAGAAAAAGCTTCATATATAATTTGAATCTAATTCGGGTTGAGTAATATGCTGTACTTTTGGGAATGTGGAACATTTTTGGTAATTTTATCTCGATTACGGGTACTTCAACGGCGTGTAGATGCACTTGGCAGGTTTTTGTACAAAACCACATCACGTCACGCATTTCAACTTTCCGTGTAACTGAACGTTCACAACTTCACACCCACAACCGAGTTGTTACGCTTGTTTTATGAAACATGTAAAAGTCATGTCAAAAACACGTGATGCATGGTTACACTTGGATCGGGTTTGTTTCAGACTTATTTCGTTTAGTCTTTTGCGTTGTTTTAGCTGTAATAGTCTTGTGGTAAGATCGTGGAATCCTGCACGAGTCTGGAGTTCGAATACGTGGCATGCACTTCTGATTTTTTCATTATTAGTTTGAAAATTATGGGTACGAAAAATTAATTTTTATTTGCGTTAATAGTGAAGAAAACATAATGAAGAAAAATCCCTACGTAAAATTTTATGAAAGGTCGTTTCTTATCCTTTAAACTAAATAAAAACTGTATTATTCGAATATATACGGAGCATTTCATTAACATGATAATATCATTAAATCAAACAACGCGCAGCAGATAAATTAAATGAAAAAAAAATTGGAATTATAGAATGATGATAATGAAATTAAATACATAATATTACTAACGATTTATTATTATAATTTAACGAACTATTGCGGCCTTTACGAGATACTTCCTCGTCTTAGCGGCGGTCGCGAACTTCATAGAGCAAGAGCTCATTATGAAGGACTTATAGATCGAAAACCAGTCGGATTATTTCAAAAAATACACGCCAGTAATACCCTTTAAATTTTCAAATAGATTTAAAAAGAATATCTGTGATTATTTGAAAATATGTAATAAATTTAATAATTACATTTACGTCTTTATTCTTTACTAAATTCTAAGTGTCATTTTATTCGCGCGGCAAACACTAGAACTCGCTCAGCAAAAAATATTTGCTATTATCACTTCAATATGTTTTAAAAAATATATATTTGCGAATAAATATTTCGAATAAATTTTACAAAGCTAGGCCTTCGGTCTCAACAGGCCTTGAGCTAGATGCGCTGTAGCGTAAAACACCCTTGGGTGCAGGGCGATTATGATAGGTTGTATGAACATTATCAGCTTTAAACCCAATCGGGTCTTTAATACTCGACGGCTTTCATACACCGAATACACTCGTCCGCACTTCGCAATGCGAAACACGGATATATTTTTAAAATTTCATTTCGCATTCTTCGATGAGAATTTATAAACCTCTTGATTGAGTTTTTGTTTGTTTATTGCATTCCCTCCACGTTTCAACCCACAATAGTGCTTCATTGAGGAGGTTTTTTGTACAATCGAGTCCGTGATTTTACACGAATTTCAATATAGACTACGAAGCCATATTTGTGCATGCAATGGAATATGTTTGAAATCTGAAACTCACAGTGCACATCCACGAATGTCGCTTCACGTCGACATACATACCTGCAGAACTAAACTGCTTAATTAAGGCGATTGCAAATGGGCTCAATTAAAGTAATACATTAACATCCCCGACTCGCACTTTTGAACTCAAGAGGTTTAGAGCAAAGCGGGCAAACGGGACACTTCGAAACCCGCACCATGTAAGGAATGTAGTATGATTCGTTATATTGACAACTTATCATAAAATTGCAAAGCAATTTCGACGATAAATCCCAATTAGGACGCAATGCACTCGAGAGCACCGCTGTAAATGTTACAAATATTAAATTGCATACGAGCGAAATTCAAGTAGGCAATTATGCCAATTACAGGTACTGAAGTACTTTATTATCACATTTAATTACATTTTAATGTATTAATCTAGCTATTATAGTTAGAATTGAATTATGTATAATGAAATACCATCGATTTGTGTTTGTGGTAACTTGCACTGCTCTATAATCCGGTCAGTGGCTTTATTAATTGGTAACGATGTAGCCCGCTCGAGTGTCGTCATTATACGTAATGGTTAACGGCGATTTTACGCACGAGCATGCTCAGTTGTGTATGTGGAGAGGTAGCTTAATCACGAATTTTGACCTTACCACTATCCCTAAAAACAGTCTTATTTTAAACTTACTTCACAATGTTATATGTATATCCATACATTTGTGGACGTTACTCGAAAAATTAAGTCGTTTCACACATTCACTCAATTTCAATTTCATTTTAATGCAATTATATTATTATCATTACACGGAATAAACTGCAAGTAATATCGCAGTGCAAATGTACAAATGATAAATGAGCAATCATAAAAAGTTGCATTCTGGGAACTAAAACAAGACATTCTGAAAACAAGACGTGTTTTGTAAAAGATGGTGGTAAGGCCCCTCGTCGCTGTCATGGAAATCATGTAGCGGCGCGGCGAGCGGAAAAGCGAATATATAAGAATGTATGAATATTTTTGGCGCGCTAATTTCGCCAGCAACGAACTACGCTTTGTTCTTGCACAAATATATGCGTGACAAGAGCGATGACATTGCCGGTGGATCAGTACTACAGATAGCTTTACTATCTTTGTACTATTGTACATATTTTAAATGTCATCACCGCTGCTGACGCTACTTGACATATCATTCTGTTTCGCAACGCAGATGTATTACTTTTACGATGAGGTCATCTAAGTTGCAACGTATTTCCGTTACTCATCTCGTCATCTCAGACAGAACCTTAGTCTTGTTTGAGGTTAGGTTTTTAGCATGCTCGTTTGCTAGTTTTCAAACACAAAAAATATTTCTTGCCCTATCCTACAAAGCTTTTTTATGGGAGAAGAGTAATATTATGTTAAGTAGTCGCAGCCCATTGACATTCACGTTCACTCAGAAACACGACTGAAATCCTATCTGAGCTCGAACCTACGTTCGATACCTGCGGGTCTAAATTCGTTACTACTCCTGAGGACTAATATGGTCACCTCGCTTCAAAGTGTAGCCTGCAACCGAACCTCGAAACACAAATAATATATGGCGGAATAATGTGGCGGTGGTACCTCCCCGGTAGAACTATAATTCTTCCACTTTTAAACCTTATGTACAAACACTTTTACTTCACAGAATATTCACAATCACAATATGCAGTAACAATAATCGGATTACTGACAGACACAAGTAATATCATCGACAAAACGTGAATATCATTTTCAAATACTAATGTAACATTTCCAAAGTACATCAAAAACTAATGGTTACTTACCAGTTTAACGCGGGGATTAATTTATTTGAATCAGATGGAATCAACTCTCATTAGGGGCATTTGCATAAGAGCGGGTAAGAGGCTTAACAGGCGTATTGCAATATGAAAATCAGAAAATGTATACGCTTCGCCACAGCATGGCCTATTTCAGTAGATAAATATTTATAAGTCACGTCGAAACAATCAAATTAACCAGCGTGTGGCGTAGAAAAGTAAATCGCATTTGCATACCCGATCGCAGTGTGATTGTATTTTTTTTATTCGGCTACAGACCCATGGCACTAACTGACAACGTCTAAACTTATAGGGTATTCTAGACATATTGAGTTTGCGGTTCCTTCAACAATCCTTGCGGTTTAGAATACTGGTGTGTAATGCGCGGCACAACGCGCTTGCGGCTCGGACACACCAGTGTTGTACGGACAAATCTGTATGGATTATGGGCGTACAAAAGTGCTGTTTTTACGTCGGCGCTACGAGAGTGGTGGCGGACATTATGTCTGTGTATTTGTAGGTGATATAAATGCTGATAAATACAATATTTCAGTCAAATATAGGCGCATATTCAATCTAGAGACATAAGGTTCAGTTTAATCCGCCTTCCGCAACGTTGACCCGATCAAAAATATGAGCGTCGCATTCAATGTGTTAAGTCTCAAAGCTCAGCTTACATAATGAAGCTCCGTTCTAGCTTAACTGCAAAAACGACATTCGACAGATTATGGCGACAAAATTTAGAAGTTTACATGTGACATTGGTCATGTTCGGTATTTAATACTTCCCTTACGGACCTCTCGAATGTAATCTAATGGGTACAGCTCCAGAATTGTGTTACTATTATGATATGTTCAGTAAAGGAGGCGACAAGGTTTTGGGTATTCGTGGTGTGAGACGGTGTCGTCCCCTCACTGTTCAGTGGCAGGGGTCTTGTTTGAGTAGTGAACACTTATTGTTCATTCCATTGTTCATGAGATGTAAGCGGACGTTGTACTACTGCTATTTACTTTTACTGTTCCATTACAAAATTGAACTTAATATTTTACACGTAGAACATTATTAGAATGTTATTTACTTGTGTATGTATTGTTTAGTGCCTTTTTATGTTGTAATAGGCTTACATATTAGATATCTTTCATAACGAGCAAAAAAACTAAGCGAAATAAAAAAAAATGTTTTGTAGCAATTAATTACTATTTGTGAAAAGGCACGAAAATTCCGTAGAACTTCGAATAAATATGAGAAATATTTAATCAATTGCCGTATTATTATTTACTAGCTATTAAGGAATATCCGGTCGTGTGGAACGAACATGTCCGATAAGGTTATTATTGTAAAATTGCGTCGAAAATGAGGTCGTATATTAATTTATCAAAGACTCAATAAATTTAACCAAAATAAACAGGTACAGAATTTTCAGTCAATCTATTTATCGTTTAAAGTTAAAATCATTTTAAAGAACTCCAATTGATTGAAAGTGTTTACTTGTTGCTGCTGGCGATAACATGAAATACATACGTAATCGAAATACATTTTTTATGTGTAGAGTAGTAAATTGTATTACGCGGCGCAACGGGCTAGCGGCTTGTACACACCTGTGTTATACGTAAAAATCTGTATGGATTACGGGCGAACACAAGTGCCGTGTTTACATCGGCGGTACAAGACTGGGGGCGGTCGTCACGTCTTTGTATTCATGGCTGGTACACAGATGCTTGAAAATACAATATTTCAGTAAATTGTCGGCTCATCTTCAGAGTAGAGAAATAAGCTCCTGTTTAGTGTCGCCTCCGGCAACGCTAACCCGATCTAACATATGCGGGCCGCAGTCAAAGTGTTAAATAGTTACCGCTACCCATGGACATTCAGATACAACCAAATAGGACTGAAGTCTTATCTGAAGCCGTACGTAAATGCTTTCATGCTGAGGTCTACGATGATCGCCTCGCTTTTAAGCGACTGCACCTCACAAACCGTAATCTACAATAAACGTAAAAAAAATACACAGTACAGTTAAGTAATAATTTTTTGTAAGTAAAAAATGCTCTACTGTAATTTTTTTTTAAGATAACACGTTATTGAAGCAAAGAAGCGATATGTTCCCAAACAATATTTAGTAATAGTGAACGCGCTAGACTGGAACGTGTTGATAATTACAGTAGATGAGAATTTTCCAAATGGAAACTGTGCTGCCTATCTCCTGTATTAAATCCGGTAATCACCGTTTTCCATGAAAAGATTGAGGGACTAATAGAGTTCGGCCTTACATAGTATTTTATAGTATACTAATTTTTACCTGCGGCTTTGCTAACGTTGAAGCCCTTAAATAAATATCAAAGATCATTGCAGTGAGTAATAAATAAAGCAATAAACTGGTAAATAACATTAAAAAAATAGTATTACTTGTAAATGACACAATCAAATAACAATAAGATAAATAAAAATTCAAGACAGCTGAAACAATACACAATAAGAAATTAACTTGAAGGCTTTGAAGTTGCTACATTTTCAAATTTTTTGACATCATGTCTACCAAAATGTATTTTGAAAAAAAAAAATCAATAAAAAGTATTGTATGTCCTTTATAATACGTCTAAGAATATGTATACAAAGTTTCATGATAATCGGTTAATTAGTTTTGGCGAGAAAGCGTAACAAACTTACATTCACATTTATAATATTAGTATGGATAAACCTGACTTCTAACTTTACTATATTTGCTGGCATTCGTTTATAACTTTAATGATTATTAACACAATTATTATAAGACTGCTTTTTAAAATAAAAAATATTTTATATATATTTTTGGTTTCATAATTATTCATACTTACAGTTAAAAATATTTTATATATCGTGTAATTACTAGATTTCAAGAAATAACATGGACTTCGGAACTGTTCAATCTATTTGTGGTATTGTGTGAAATTTAATATTGTTATCTGTCGCTAATTGAAGGAATATTCGAGACATTGCGCAAGTATTTAATATTGCACATTTCTGAAGACTAGTTTATGAATTTCGGTGCATTATTTTAAAGCTATTCGAAATAGCTGCTTAGAAATAACTCCAATAGCGGAAATAATTATAGGAACAAATTTTCAGTACATACCATATTGTTTTATTGTTTATTCTTGTAATTATATAGGTTTTGTGAGATTTTCCACTATTGTTGACTGGAATTGTTTTGATAGTTTCACTGCGACGTACGACACTGGCTTGTGTACACTTGTCGTGTACCTATAAATCTGTATGGATTGCGTGCGAAAAAAGTTGTATTTACGTCGGCGCTACAAGTGTGCGGGTGGAAACAATGTCTGCGTATTACCAACGATAATATTTCAGTCAATTGTCGGCGCATCTTTAGTCTAAAATACAGCTCCAGTTTGGTGCCGCCTCCCGCAACGCTGATTCGAAGTAATGTAAGATCGCCGCAATCATTGTTAAGTATTTTATTGCGATATCTCTATAACATATAAGAAAAATAAATATATGTACCTAACATATGTTTATTTTTCTTCTTATCTCTTTGACTATTATAATTAAACCATCATCTCTCTTGGGTAATCGAATGCTTTTCGTAATAGCGCTGGTTCTGGATAATTAGATATATTGAATGTACAACAGATTGCACAAAGTCTACGACAAGAAACTAGTCATCGTTCCGTTGGATCGTCCAGCGTCCCAGAATTGGACGACGACTCTCCACCAGCGAGATACCATAGCATCAACTCTAATACAAGATGATATTCCTGATATCTTGGTATTTAACAGAAATAAAATCACATATTACATTGATTTACGACGGGGGTCTAATATACCACAAACAACTTCTCACTAGACACGTTAGTATTGTATCAAAATTATAATTCAGTTCTCTTCTACTAAATGACTTGATCGGTTAGTGGCAGAGCAAAAATCAATGTATTACTAACTAACAACAAGAAGCTGTGTCAATTGGTGTTTAAACACGAAGAGTGGTTTACTCTGTTCATCGGTTATCTGTACACGTCTGATTGTTAGTCACAACCCTTTGTAAAGGGCTTAACAACAATGTAACAAAACATCACAAACACACAAAACTGTTAATCCATGTACTACATGCAAAAAAATCTCGCTTTTGTTTAAACGGACCGGCATTACGTACACAGTGTAACTAACTACATTGAAATTCGCGAGAACATCGTAGCGTAGATTTACTTATGCCACTTCTTGTTACATTCAAATTATTTTGTTAGCAACAAACTTTAATTGGCGGTTCGCGAAAATGTTTCCACCGAGTGTTTGATAACACAAACGGAAACGAAAAACTGATGTCGACGGCTTGTTCACGGCGCTCAACTCCGACGCGCAACTTAACACTGAGTTTTTTTAACCAGGTTTAGTACTTTAAAAGCTTTCAACGCAAAATAAATGAACAGGTAACGAAGCCACTTTATTCTTGGTCCGGGATAACGTCGAAGTTAGTTATTTGCCAATTATATCATACAGTCAGATCTCAATGTGAATGCAGGAAGGAAGGTATTAAAATATTTATTGCCGTAATGAAAATGGAACCGCGGTGTGTCTTAAAATAAAATAATAGGATTATTTCATCCAATGATTATAAAATGTAAAAAGAAAAGAAAATATTTTCCATGAGTAAAAAATACTATCCTTCATAAATAACTACGTAACTTAAAGTGAGTACTGGTGTAGCAAACATTATAGTTCAGATTTTACAATACCTCAAATTTACACGATGTTCAGTACCATAACTCATTATTGTACACTATTAGAAGATTTTTTTATAAAATAATACAAACTAGAAAACAATAATACAAAAAACTCTTTTTGTCTTTTGTGTTATAAGATAATATTATTCAATATCACTTGTTAGTTATAGGTCCCAAGCGATCTTCGTTAGTATGTAGAGATAATACTCTACATAATAACCTAAGAATAAATTAAATCAAATCAAATCTCTTTATTTGTGAATATAGGTCTTACAGGTATTAAAATGGCTACATTAAATGAGCTATATTCGATCCTTTTGGGTATACAAATAACATAATTTAAAAGTCCAATTGGAAGTTATTAAAGTATAATTATCAATATTTACATTCATACGTGTCATTATTTACATTCATCAAATTAATTATCTATTTCATCAAATTAATTATCTATTAATTAATTATTCTTAAATTAATGAATAATTAATTTATGCCCACTTTAGTTTTAGTTAAGGTAGAAATATTATATCTTTAATAACTTTGGTATTAGAATGAGAGTTGAAAAGAAGTATACACAAAAATATATACGCTTCATTTTTCCCAAAACACGGTATATTATGTTACAGTCGTGGGGTTTCGCACAATGAAACACAGAGATAATTTTTACAGACACTTAGTATATTTAACGGACAGAGTAACGTCCTACCCC
>DWON01005600.1:0-14746 GCA_018251015.1 Phocides pigmalion okeechobee
CCCAACCGAAACACAATACATGAAGAACACGTTGCTTTACGGCGGGTTATGAGGGTGGCGGTGGTACCGTCCCGGGCAAGCTCTAATAGCTGTGGTTGTACGTGGATGTCTATAAGCTGCGACTACTTAACATCAGGTGTTTGGATGCTCGTTTGCTACTCTTCCCACATAAAAAATCTGAAAAATAGTTAATCGTGGGTACCCGTTAAATAGTAAAATGACCACTACCACCAAATACTTAAGTCCGTCGCCAACAATCACAGCACGTGTTGAAACCGTACCTGTTTAAAACCACAAACAACAATGAATACAATTATTCTAAAGAAAACGATTATCGTTCCTTTTCTGCGACAGTTAGTTTTGGGAGCAAAACAAAACGGTACAAATCAACGGTGGGTCTAATCTCATGATTTAACTGGAAGTAAAAAAGTTGCTAAGGGCGTATTGGACGCACAGCGAATGGTTCAGTATTCGAGTGAAATATCCTATTTTCAAGAAATATGTAACAGGTATTTCTCAAACCAATTTACTTAAATTTGTTTTCCTAGTTTAATCCTTGGAATATTTTTGAATTTCTGCTGTTTAGATCAAATAAGGAATGCAGAAAGTGGGTAGAGACAAAAGTTTAATAATAATATTAATTGACATAATATATTAAATGCTGCTGGTGACAAGAGAGCTGGTTCACATCTCACGCAGATAACTACGATCGCTATTCAGCGTGAGAATGTGACCAGTATTATTGACACCAAGTAAAATTACTAAGATACACAAATAGACTGATGGACGTACAGTCAAATGAACACACAGAAACACAAATTTTGATAGTCCCTTATTTAGACATTTGGCTACGTAACCCTAATGTAGATATAAACACCCTACTGTCTTTTGTTACGACTGGGAACGGAAATAAACGGTCGGGGTGACAAATGTAGGGATGAGACGCTTGTATTGTTTTCGGGATGCGTCATCTGGACTTGTGATGGGTATGTTAGATTGTCTATAGTAGAACTTAGTTAAAACAGCGGTATAACTGGCTTGTAACGGTAAGTTAATCTTTTTTTTTTTCATTACAAGGTATTTCATACACTTAATAAATGTTAAAGTTACAATGTAAATTAGTTCTTTGAGTAACATTTCATCTTAATGTTAGACTCATAGCTCCATATCAGTATTCCTTGTATCATGAAAGGCTTGGACACACACAAAAATCAGTACACAAACACTTAGGCATACCATACATGAACACTTATACCGGGAACAGAAAAGGAACGCTGATATCTGCCTGACCGGGAATTGAACTACAAATGATTCGAAATATCTGCAATCAAAATTCGTTGATCGTGAGCACCTGTTACACAATAAAATGTATAAATTCAGCTATGATTTCGTTTAAAATCATACGATGTAATGGCATTCACAGGGTTAAGCCATGCGAGTGACATCTTCATCTTAATATATAAAAATGAATGTTTGGCTGTATATCCTTCATAGAATCTTAAAGTATGCATTTGATCATGTGATGATCTTTAGCAAAGTTGTTGTGCATGGGCCCACGAAGATTTCTGAGAACAGTTTTCGACAGATGGCGCCACTATCATTACTCAAAATGAATTGAATATGTGTGTAATGTCTTTCCTTCAAATTTATTTCAGTTGGTAGCGTAACAACGCGCGCAGGGTACAGATAGTTTACTATAGAAAGAGTCAGGAAATTATGGTAATTGAATGATGTTTCATGATGGAAAAAAAAAATGATATTTTTCTTTAAATTTTAAAAATGTATTTTTCTTTTTTAAGTATATATTAATTATTTAATCGTATGAACTATCCCATGAACCATGAACTATGTAAATATATTTATTATTGTTATTATTAATCGTCGTAAATTAACGATCACGCGAAGTGTGTCAAAATCATAATTTAATTTGCATCCCATACCTTCATGCGTGTACAATTGCCTTATGAATTTCACCATCACTAGAAATAACTACGACAATACTGTAAACTAATTGGTATGCGTCCGGTACTTGAACCTGTGACCCTGCGCGGAGGCCTCGGTTATGGTGAGGAGCTCAGCGAATTTAACGATAGAAGAGAATCTAGAATATTTCTCACACTGCCTGTTAGAAGGAGAGGCGGTTAGTACTCCTATTGACAAAGATGGTACAGATACCGCCACACACAAATCACACAAATACACAACATGTTGCAGTTAGGTATGCTATCATTTCACTATAATAAATTTGATAAATTATCGCGAGACTTCAGTTCAGTTGCCTTTATTACTAACTTTTTACAATATTGGCTACTAATAAATCGTCACAGAATCGAAATAATTACATCGAATTTTGCAGTGTAGCGGAAAGATGCTGTTTAAAGATTCTGGTTTGATATGTGTGCTAAGCTAGATTCACTTTTTGAGAGATTTTGGTCCTCCATAGTAGTAGCGCATCTATAATTTTAATGAAGATAAGAAGATTTTCATGAGTGGCAACGAGTCATTTTCATCAGGAGAATTGCTAACGAATAGCTAATATCTGTTACAAAATCCTCAGAGTTCCAATGGATTTCCATTGGGAACCTCGTGAGTTACTAATTAGACTTAGGGTTTCTGACACACAAACTGAATTCGTCTCAGATCCGCGACATCCGCGCATTACGCTCCACACTAAGCTCATGTTATCCAAGTCTCCGAACGGCCTAAGAATGCTACACTCGCCCCGATCGCCAACTCTCTCTATAAAACCGGAGTTATTACAGCGATATGATTAAACGCGCAAATCTCACACCCGTCCTGCTAAATTATTCATTTAGATAATGGGTACCGTTAGTTTTATTCAACTTCTCAGAATCGGGATGAATTTTAACAATGTGTGAATTACACACAAGCAGCTCTATCCCTTTTTGTTTTCACTAAACAATGCACATTGTCCGTTGCTAGTTTTTAGGCTAGAGGCTTATGGATTATTGTTAACAATAAATGAGTGTTTGATAATTAATTTTACCACAAACTGGGTAAACATTTATATTTGTACAGTGGCGTAATTATAGTGTAATGTATGTGATTTTTGATTTTCAGACTCTTCAATTTTTTCTACTGTAACAAATAATTAATTACAAATAATCTTAAAACTATTATGTTAATAATGTCATGGCTAGCAGACGGTTTTGGGATTCCAGGTATTCCGGAGAATTTTCTTATTCATATTCTCTTAATTAGCTACAATATTTGTGTTATTCCATGAATTCGGACGAATTTTGCTATTCTTGCCAATCTAAACTTGTGTTGTGTTATCTGAAATAGTTATCGTTCATTGGTATGACTTGCTTCCCACACTGGAAGTTTATGATTGAATTCAAGGCACCGCTCGCCCATTTCAAAACTGCTTTCTCTGTTATTTCCTCCTTTTCATCACGTTAAGGAGAATACATGCGATATATTCCAATATGATTCCAAAAAGTGAAGAGCCTAATGGAGGGAGAACTATAGTTTGACTGGGGAGGTACCACTGCTGCCTTCATAATCCGCTGTAAAGCATTAATTGTGTTTCGGTTGGAGAGGTGCGGTTGCCGGCTACACTTTGAAGCGAGGCGATCTTAGTCCTCAGGAATAGCAACGTACATACGTTCGAGCTCAGATACGATTTTAGTCGTGTTTGTGGTTGTACGTGAATATCTATGAGCTGCGACTACTTAACACTCATAAAAAATATATGCAGCGGAAACTACAATCTTTTTTTAATTCTACTCCCAACCGAATATAACAGAATATGAAAATTTGTGATTCACTTCAAATATACATGACAGGTGCATGAAATGTATTGTAATATGGACGTTAGCGTAAGCAAAGCCGGGAGCAAAATCTAGGGCGTAATATAAATCTTTAGCACTTCTGTCACTAAATCAAATTAACAGAACTAAGAACTTGTTTGTAATTCAACTCATACTTGTGCGATGTTGGAACGTCGCAGACATTTCTAGAGTATTCTAGAATGAAGTACGTCTCGCGCGGAATGCAATATGCTAAGCGCCTCGAGGTCGTATTTCTCTTGTGACCTTAAACTAAGTTCGTTAATCTTAATACTTAGGATATTTAAAGGGGAGTTCGCGGGGAACTTCGCCAAACATGAACCGTTGAATTTTTTTTTTCCATTTTTTTTTTTAATTATGAAAGAGTAAGAAACATCAGGTGGCATGCAGGCCACCGGGCGAGCTCTAACGGCTCTACCACCTTTAAATTGTCCAATTTGGTTAAAAAACTGTACTCAGTCCGAATAGAATGGTTTTTGTAATTACTAATCGTGAATCCCACTTATCTTCTAAAATGTAATTATCACACAAACATGTAAATGTATAAGTTTGAAGATATACATTTGTTTCTTATCGCATGCGTAATGTAACACTGACCCATTAATGGACAGGTTAGAATTGAGTTACATACAGATACAGGCTACTATTAGCGCCATCTATCGTCTACCGTTCGAGTTAAATTGAAATTACGCATGACTACCGCCCCAGCGATGTATCCATTTTAAATGTATACATCAGCAAGAAGGATAAGTATTCATAGCAAGATCTTTTGGGATTTTTCAACAATCGTTTTTTTTGAGTTGAGTCAGTATTCCATTAAGCACGCGATATAACCACATATTTCATACTGAGAATTATGTCTGTCTGTACACATTGTCAATGTGTGTATAATCCCGTGTTCGGAGATATTACAGCGAAGTGAGCACGTCCCAGCAGGATGCATAATGACGTGCCCTGATTGGCAACGATGCTTGCATCGAGAATGCAAATACATCAAGCTGTGTAAACTTGATGAAGACAACCAACATATGGTGTCGTGTTATATATACATATATATGCGTCTGAGTGCTAAATTATATGCTTGGAAATATATACTTTAGAATATTTATAGTTGGTACCACCGTAGCTTTCGTAATTCGCCCTGAAAATTGCTTTCGGTTGAAGATGTATAGTTTCCGAGTTCATTTGAGAAGAATTACTACATCTACTTTCCAAGCGAGCTTAGTTTTGTAAGTAGCAACGCATCTAAGATGGTATTTTTTGGGTATGGTACGATGGCATGCTTTCTTTCTAACCTTTCAACATAAAAAAGAAAATCTTGGATCAAAACTAATGAAGAATATCAAATGGTGTTAAACTGAGTATTTCTAAAACGATTTGTATCGAGAAGACGTTTTTATCGCAGAAACAAGGTCACGAAAGAACCCGTAAGTAAATATCCCGCAATCGTATTTCACTTCCACAGAAGGATCGTTACAAAATTACTGAAAGCAAACGTAACTTCAGAATTAAATAAAGTTTGGGAGAAGTCTTTCCTACAAATTAAAATGGATCTGGTTTGGGCTGTAGGGACGATCCGATTAACGAATGTAATGGATACAGACCTAATGCTTGTAGTAACTTATCTATACGGTTTATCGATATCAAAAACCATTGGAAGCTTACACATACACATCCTAAGAGGAAATTCATTAACACACCTGCGACCTACATTAAATCGACCCTAACTGTAATATATATCGCTCATGTAGTAGTACTAACACATTTACAAAAAACGTTTTAGCGTGCTTATACTGCCTAGTTGCTTGACAGACGGTGTAGCACTAGTTTTCGGAATAAGACGGGATATCCAACATTTTTGTCAAAATACATTTATAATTTTGCTTTAAAAAATTCCTTCGATATATGATTCTTGCTTCTGTAAAATTCACTAAACCTTAATGTACTAAGTGAGCAATATAATAAAATAGATCTGAAATTCTTTATTCAAGAAAGCCATAATTATTTACTTCTAGTTAAATTTTTTTTTTCTTATTATATCCATTTTTAGCACAGTTTTAATTATACGAAATGAAGTGGTTTGAAATGTTTTAAAATATTTATTTCCGACCCATTAGACCCAAAGAATTGAATAAAAGTTTGGTCCAATTAAATTAGGGCTGCGTTGGACGAGGGTATCCTTGTAACAAATGTATCGGATGCTGACGCTTATCTTCTATCTAGTTACGAATTATTCACTCCAGCACTTACTTATTCGGGAATATTGCCTTTCATTTTACTATATACTGGGTATTCACGCTTTTTGATTATTGATTTTTTATCGCCGATATTTCAACGGCACACTACGCCAATAAAAAAAATAAAAAAATGTTTATCGTGAGATTCTGTACATAGTGATACGTATAAATTCGGCGATAATGTTACTTTAAACGTCATATTGTATTTTATTGCCTTGGTTTACACACATCGGGATTATTTAACTTATTAATTGTTAATATAAAAAATATATAAAACTGATATAAAATACAAGTAAAGACTTAATTAGTCGTTCCAAGATGCTGATATGTAATTTTGTGAACAATTTGAAATATATATTGACACCCCAGTTATCACTAGGCATTTACTTTATTTATCATGTGTTCTACAAGAGAAACACTAAAAAATAAGTACAAAATAAGTTCAAGAATTCAAATATAAACATACTTGAGAGAGAAAATAATATGCAACATAAAAGATGGTATTGTGTATGCCGTATTTGTAAAACAACATTGTAAATTATGAAGTTACGAGAGAAATCCGCAGCAACATAAAACAAATATACCACAATGAATCAATGTCAACAAAGCTGCTAGGTCTTGTCTTAATGTGAAGCTACGAACACAAGTTCACTCCATCTCGAGAGCGCGCCGAGAGAAATGGAAACAATGCAAACGTCGCATGTCAGATTCGCGCTCTCTACATCACTCAATTTATTTCCAGGGACTCATCCTAGCACCGCGACTCTTCATCCTTCACGTACAGCATTTAAATAAGCATGCCATCCTACTCGTGCTTGTGAAAAATCAATTCTTGAAACGTTCCCATCTCGCTCGTTTTGTCACCAAATTAATTTCGTTTGAAATAATTGGATTGCGGCTGCAGGAACACAATTAAGCCAGCAACCGTGAAAAGTCGAATTTCGTGCCGCGCATTTCCCCGACCTTTATAGGTCGAATGTCAGTTTAATAATCAACCTATAGTTCCTAGGATTCAATTTATGGAATAATGTAGTATATGGCTTTACTCAGTAATAAACATTAAAACACCAAACTTGATAAAAAAGTTGCAAATTGTTATTTGTTGCGATTACATAATACGATTTTAGTTAACCAAAAAATATAGCTTAACAAAAATTTAAGGTACGAAATTTTTTATTGCATCGTTTTTGATGGTAAATGTTCGGACTGTTCAAATTACTTTAGCCGATGATCAAATCAACTTGTATGAATACGATTTAATTATTTATTATTCCACTGAATTGTCAGGCACCTCGATAAAACTTTCTATAATTTGTAATGATAGTGTAATCACCGGTTTAAGGCAACACACTTAATGCTATCGTCATTTTCACATTACTCGCTTGAATTTTAATCCATATTTAAGCATACAAACTATAAAAAATGATAATACTGGCAATGTAATCACGAAAGATAGTGTTCCGCGTAAGGATACTGTGTTTTAAAGTTATTTTCGTAATAAAAGCTCCATAATAGAGTTTTGGCATTTACCAGTGCGTTCCGAAAGTTGAAAAACTAGTGCCATTTAGGAACTTTCGTAGCACTAAGCCTGAACTCTCCCGTGGAGCTAATGGTGCAAAGAGTAATTAGTTGGTTGCTAACTTTAGACAGAGAAAACCTGGAACCTTTGTTAGAAAACGATATGACAAATTACATACTAGACTTTGCACTTCAAACAAAGCGAAGTTAAATTCTAATGATGGTTTTAACTAAAGAAGATTAAAACTTGATCCATGAATCTATAATATTTTATTTTATTCTTATTTTATAGTGTACCAGACAAAACAAGAAGAACCAATAAAGAATAAAACAAAATGACACATACCATAATATCATAAAAGGGAAAGGGAAATGAAACAAAAATTAATTAAGATTCATTGGAAAACGACCGAAATGATAGCATAGTTTTAATCAAGAATATGCAACCATCATCACTGAAATGATATGATTTTAAAGTAATATTACCGCGAAATACATTTTACTGTGTACCGAGTACTAACGGTTAACGAGTTTTTACTTTTTAAGAACTGTGACAGCGATTTCTTCCGATGATGATTGACATAAATTGATAACATCTATATTATTTATAGTTAACCGATTTAAATGAACAAAACACTAAATGTTAAAAGAAGCCCGTTACAATGTAATCCTGAAAACTGCATTCGAATAGGACAAACCCATTCTGAGATTAGCGTGACATACACATAAAGAAAAACAGACAAAATGAAAAACCGTTGTTTTGGTTTTTCTGAGGTATATAAAGGCACCCCGTTTTAACAATTTTATTATATGTATATATTACACATAAAAATCACTGAAATGAATTTGACGTATTCTAATATCAAGCACAGGCTAGGGACTTATTTAGTCGTATTTTAGAGATAGGCTGAAAAGTTTAGCCACGCAGAGCCGTCAGAAGCGAGGTTGATTAATGTCGCGCTGCGGGACTGTAATTAGTGTGTGCTGCCGCTCGCCTCGCTCTTACAGGTGGAGCCAGGGGAGCAGCGAAAAATTTATTTAATGGAAAAGAAATAAGAAAGAAAGGCACCAACTGAAATTAAATTTAACAAATAAATCATAAAGTTTTAGTTTTAAAACAAGCTTTTTAAGGAAATCACAGTAATTAATTGGCCAATTTTCACGTAAAAACACTTGATTAATGAAAAAATTAACCTTTAAGATTTAATGTGACGCTTTTGTGTGTTGACTCGGCTAGCCCTTTCATTTAAAACCCATACTATGGTAGAGTAGAAAAATAACTAGTCCGCCCTCTTGGATGATCCGCCATAGAATGACATCATATAGTTCACCATGCATTGTTATCCAAAATAGGGGTGTATATCAAATTTCAACACTTAATGTTGTTATTCTACACACGGACGTGTATTGCGCGACGCAACGCGCTTGTGGCTTCTACACACGTAACCTAAACGCGCAAATCTGTATGGATTACGGACGAAAAGTGTTGTATTTAGGTCGGCTACAAGACTGAAGCCGAACTTTATGTTTGTTTATTCGTAGATGATACACAGATGCTAAAAATACAATATTACAGTGAATTGTCGACGCATCTTCTAGAGAAGTAAGCTCCAGTTTAGTGCCGCCTCCCGCAACGCTGACCCGATGTAATATATGAGCGCCACACTCAAAGTATTAAACTTATGCATGGTTTGCGCGAAGCCTTACTCTCGTAACCCAACATCATTCGTATCTATAATTTACGCGCTGTCATAATTTCGTAGTTTTAATCTGTACGCGACACACCACCAACACGAACTTTAGAGCTGTGGTACTGAGCAATAACTTGTGCTCCGAAACTGAGGTACGGTTAAATGGCTTTGTCTAGTCAACTTGTATATTTGGTATAGAGGTGTAGTTGGACTTTTGTTTTTGTTTTCTTTTATGTGAGAAAGTAGCAAACGAGCATGCAAACCACCCGATTTAAGTAGTCACAGCCCATGGACATCCACGTATAACCACAAATACGGGTAAAAACCTATCTGAGCTCGAATGTAGATACGTTGCTACTCCTGAGGACTAAGATGGTCACCTCGCTTCAAAGTGTAGCCGGCAACCGCACCTCTCCAACAGAAACACGAGTAGTACTTCACGATGGATTATGAAGGCGGCGGTGCTACCGGTCAAACTATAGTTCTTCCACATTTAAATGAATTAATTATTGATATTAATGTAGCAAACAAGCATGCAGTATGAAATAACTTAACACTTTCCCTGCGGAGTATAACACTGATGTGTAATACAGGGCGAAAAGCGCTTGCAGTTCCATCCATCTTGTCCACAAATCATATTTGTGTTCATGTGTTACGTTCGTGAACACAAGTGTTATATGAACGCTGCAGTCAGAGTGTTAAGTGCTATCCACAACGCGATATTTCACAGTAATGTTCCTTGTAACGCGAATATCCCAAGTTATTCCAATGCAATCAACACTTTAAACAATTGTAAACATCTACGAACTATTACGTTAGAACGTCTCTCAAATATTATTGTCTTCAAAACGAGAGACAACTTGATTTGTTCGTCAGTTACTTAAAATATTGATGGCAACTTTAATGGATTTACTCGATTTTACGAAGACGCAACTTGAAATTCATTTATCATCACGGTTAATTGGTGATAGAATTATTATCGGACCCACCATTTACCAGTTACCATTGCCGCCATCATAAGCTAACATGAAGACGTTTTGGATTTTGAATTTATTAGATCTGGTAAAGATATTGTTTTACTGGGGAGGTACCAATGCCGTCCTCATGATCCATCGTGAATCAGTTTTTGTATTTCGATTGTGGAGGTGCGGTTGTTGTTATACTTGAAAATAAGACGATCTTCTCAGTCATGAGTAAGTCAGAAAAGACTTGGTTCCTGTTTATGGTTTTACATACATAGATGTCTATGGACTGCAGCGACTTCTTAAGATCATGTTAACTCTACGGTACTTTGTTACACTTCTCACAGAAAAAGTTAGATTTTTCTATGTTTTTTTATGTGACAAGAGTAGCAAACGAGCATACAAACCACCTAGTGTTAAGTAGTCGCAGCCCATAGACATCGACTTACAACCAAAAATACGATTGATATACTATCTGAGCTCGAACATGGATACGTTGCTAATCCTGAAGACTAAGATGGTTACCTCGCTTCAAAGTGTAGCCGGCAACCGTACCTTTCCAACCGAAACACAAGTAATATTTTAAGGCGGATTATGAGGGCGGAGGTGGTACCTCCCCGATCGAACTATGGTTCTCCCACCATTGCATGTTTCTTGTTTGTAATTAAACTAAGTATCGACGTAAGCAAATCTCTGTATTTTCTCCGTTCAATCGTAAGCAGTTCTCCACTTATCGGTTTCTTTGTTTCCCTACACTCGAATGAACATTATCCCTGCATAGTCCTGAGAAAAGCGTCTCGTTCTCAAAACCACTAACGTTGTTCGTAGACAACGATTTTGTTATTGTCTCTTTGTTTAGGATACAAAATATCCTTTGCAAACCGTGTTCGTTAAAATAAGTTCATTTATATCTGAAGAACTTCCTTTTTATTTATCATGAAACACCTCGGTAACTATTAAATGTACGTGGAGATGCATCGGACATTTTTACTACTGAGAAATATATTTTACCATCTAACTGTCTTTAGATTGTTCCATTTTTCGCTCCCAGATAAGACACCATAAGATTTGGCTTGACCCTAATATAGTCATCCTGTCTAATATCATGTGAAATCCATCAAAATGCGTATTTTGGTATAAACACGTCAGTTATTTGCCGTATTTTATTGAAGAAAAATGTTTAATTGAACTCAGTTTCCTACAATTTAAAATTGTTTTGACGTAAAAATACGTGATGCTAATTATTTTCTGAAAACTCATTCTTCTTCAGTGATTGGGTGCAATTCGAGTCCACCACGTCTACGTAATAATCTCTTACGTTTCACGTAATTGACGCCATTTTGACATCTTAACCGTCAGACTCCATTGCATTACTAAGGGTATACCTCGAAAGTTGTACTTTCTAAAACGGAATTATTGATTTCCCCGAAAGCTTATAACCCTACCGCCAACCAGTTGGCTCATTCGATATTGGATAACGTCCGGGCGTTCCAGTAACGACAGCCATAATCGCCCTGTCGAAAATTCGCAACCTCATCGAATTGCGCGATGCGATACCATATGATGATCGCTTAATTTGCCCACGTTATGTGCAAATTTACGACACTTACCGCCGGGGGATTATCTTCAAGTTTATTGCATTGTGTAAAAGTATTGATAATAATATTGGGGATTATGACCCGTGGAAATATTATGTGCCTGCAAAATATCTTTACTGCTGCTTTTAAAGGAGAAAATGTATGCAGAATTTCTGAAACATTTTCGTTTCTAACATTTTTCACATTTTCCGAATCGTTTTGATAAACTCGTGGTTCCTGAGTCTGGGTGTTACTGAAAAATCTCTTATGACTCCAGCAATTTATATGCAAATCACTGCCCCGACCCGGGATTGGAACCTTGGCACTATATTTTATAACGTTTGATCCTTCAAAGGGCGGGAAAATAAAATCTTTGTGGCTTGCTTATATTACACAGCAACAAGAGGGGAACCCTTGTTTATTTTTAAACGAAGGAAAATATTTCATTGGGATTGGTTTTGATGGCCTTAATGAAGAATATTTTTGACAAAGTGCAAAAGAGGTGACTTTCAATTCAGCTAAATTTGTACGTTGTTATTTTTTAAAGTTTGCTTTTTACGATATAACAGCATCATTTATTAATCGATTTGGTAAAATATTTTGTATTTATAAATTTAAACTTTCCGCTTGGTCTCCTTAAAATTTGAAGAAAATACACTACCCTCAAGAGTAGAAAATTCGAGACTATTTTTTTTGCTGGAGTTATGTTTAAATTTAAATTCGAAATGTATCTTATTTTATTAAAATTTGAATTTAAAACTATAAAGTAGCATCTTTAAAAGTAATTAAAATAAAAAATGTATTTTTTAAATCTTGTGATTATAAAAAATATATTTTGTAAACCAAATGACCTTGTAATGAAAGTAGCAAGTGAAGACTTCGACTTTTTATTGTATTAAATATTAATAAGGAGCTTTTACTGCAATAAATAATTTTACATGAACTTTAGAATATGCTTTATGTTATTTACACTTAAAAACTATTTTGATGTCATCCTATTTTCTGAAAGTAGTAACATACACAATTAAGAATATTTTATATATGTAGATAATGCAAGGAACCATTTCTTTTTACGTATTTTTCACTAAAATTTAAGGTTTTTTACTAAACTGAAATAAAATACAATAGATAAAAGCTCTGCAGATAATACGTTTTAAAGCCCTCGAGAGCACGGTACAGCGGTAGGTACGAGTGGAAATTATATCCTCTGTGGGTGCTGCAGGCACCCAGTGTAGTATCCAATGCCGGGGTGTACAGGGAACGATATGTATGAAATGGAGTGCTGGGATAGTGGTAATAACACTTCCTTTATGTAATATATGCAGCTGAAATATGTTACAACTTTCCATTTTATGCTTGCGGATTCTTATGTTTATGTCTGTTAAAAGTTACAGAATCGATTTCTTCATTTTACTATGTAACGGGGATTTTAAATCCAACCATCCTTCATTAGCCTTTACACGTCCACCGCTGTACATAGGCCTCCTCCAGGTGCCGCGTCTATGACCGGTTCTGTGCCCTCTGCATCCAGCGATTACCCGTTATCCTTATCGGGTCGTCGGTCCACCTGGTCGGGGGACGCCCTGTGTTCCTGTTGCCTAGGCGTGATCGCTACTCGAGGACCTTTCCGCCCCATCGGGTGTCAGTCCTTCGAGCGATGTGGCCTGCTCACTGCCACTTCTAAATTAATATTATTCTGGAATTTTACATTTTACTCCTATACAGTCAAGCTGTAACCACGAGTAATGCAACTGTTTCGAAATATTGGCAATACAATACTCACATAACTTTCAAAAATCGAAATTCTGCCAAAATGTCTACCTTTTACCTTGCCTTAAATTTCCCTGCCAGTTTTAGATAAACAAATCCAAGCCGGCAAGTTACTTAGCGTCTGTCCGTTATGAATCCTAACGGTTTAATTGAGAGTGGCGTGCCCTTTTTCCTTGTCGCTTCTCGTTTCCTTTTTCCCCGACTACCTTTTTTGAGAATGACAACTTCACTTACCTTAATAATATAGAACTTGTATACACTTTGAGAAATACATTTAAAGTATACAACATTCTCTTCCTTTGAGTATCGAGTACGTACTCACAAGAATTAAAGAGTTCCGCCGTTTTCGCATCGATTTTGAACGGCATTTATATAACGTTACCTTTGAAACACCTTAAGAAATATACAAAAAGAATGACCAAAATCGGAATTTAAAAAGATATCTGTTTAAAATTAATTTTCTTATGAATGTCATTATAAGGGTTTTACTAATTTTAAATGGGGCCACACTGGAAACACTCCCTTTCAAATAAAAATTACACATTTAAAATGGGTTAACGAAGTAAGCAATAATCCTTAAATAAAAAAAAAACGTTCCAACGACTTGATAATTATCCTCGTTTTTAGAAATCCGTTGAAAAATAAGTCTTTTTCAAAGATAGATCCAAAATACACCAAGACTTACAAAGACTTTTTAAGAATTTTAAAATGTAAGATGATAAATACATCTATTTTTATATACAGTAATAATGCATCATTCCCGAGACGTGTCTGTAGGAATATATCGATGGCTCATGTACACAAATACTGTGCACGAGAAGATACAGCATTTTTGAAGTAGGTGCATGTAGGTACATTATATTTTAGTTAGCAACCGCTGCGCTTACATTTAAAAGACATTTTGAGAGATGGGAGGAATACAAGCAAAATATATTCCGAGCTTCAGATTTTATTTTAAAAACTAGCTTTTGCCCGCCACTTCGATCACGTGTTACAATTAAAAAAGTTTCTTTATTTATTAACCGAATTAAATGAATGAAAAAAACACAAAATGATAAATGATGTCCATCATTGTTCAATCCTTGTTAATATGTTGGTGGGAAGAACAAAATAATCCGCCAGCGTTGTCTTTTAATGTCGCGTCTAGCGACAGTCGTCGTCTTGCGCTCGGTGAGAAAA